>JAUMHE010000056.1:11026944-11045276 GCA_032359235.1 Enteromius mattozi | reverse complement strand
GCGTTAAAAAACTTAACGCGTTATTTTTTGTGTAATTAATTAATCTAAATTAACGCGTTAAAGTCCCGGCCCTAGTAAAATATTATAGTTTCTTTTGCTAACCAAAAATACAGGAAAACAGTAATAATGGTGAAATATTATAATTAAAAAAAAATTAAAGAATTTTAAAATGTAATGTATTCCTGTGATGCAAAGATTAATTTTCATCAGTCTTCAGTCTCAGAAATCATTCTAATGTGCAGTCCTGTTTAATATATATGACTCAGGACCACACAAGCAGTCAAGTACCACAGGTCTATTTGTAGCAATAGGCAGAAATACATTGTCTGGGTCAAATGATCAATTTTTCTTTTAATGGCCAAAATTATTAGGATATTAGGATCATGTTCATGGAGATATTTAGTACATTTCCTACCCTTAATATATCAAAACTTATTTTTTGATTAGTAATATGCATATTTCTTTACATAATATGTGTTTATGCTGTGTTTATTTATTATGTTTATATTAAAACACACACGTACAGTATATATTTTGAAAGTATTTACATATAAATGCATTTATATATTTATTTTCTTATATTTTATATTATATCTAAATATAATTAATTTATAAACATATATTTTCATTAAATATATACATGCATGTGTTTGTATTTATATATACATATATACATTATATATAAATATACCCAGTACATACAAATTATTATGTAAAGAAAAACTTTTATTTTGGATGTGATTAATCGCGATTCATCATTTGACAGCACTACTCTAAACCAAACGTTTCTCTGTGTGTTTTTCTTTCAGGAAAGTGATAAAACATCGACAGAACAGAATGTGGATAAAGGAGAGCACTTTTTCGATCATTCCAGTGTGGAGTGTGCCATTCAGGCTTGTCCAGAATTGTTAAAGAAAGGTCTGTATGTTGTTGTTTTAGAGCACTTGAGTTGATCAGATTTAACATGGACTGCTATAAAGCACAGAGACTTTCTGCTGAGTTTATTGGCCTAAGGGTGAGCTCATTTGTAATGGTTCAGTATAAAATATGACCACAAGAGGGTAGCATTTCCATCTGTATTTTAGGCACTAAATGGTGATGGTGTTCTACAGTATATTCCAAAAATGCAAAATAGTGTTATAGTATGTATTTAGATTTACTGTGCAGAAATTTTAATGTTTTTTTTATTTTTTTTATTAATCTATGTGTTGCCTGTTCATCATTTAATTCAGATTTTGAGTCCATGTTCCCTGAGGCCCCGTCAACCGGCATGATGGTGGTCACAGTGACTCAGAAAACACAGAATGACATGACGGCCTGGACTGTGCAAGTGGACCAGGAGAGAGAAGAGCTGCTTGCTAAAGTGAGTTGATCTAGATATATAATAATGATATTATTATAAACATCATGTATCATATAAAATATTATTTCTTTACACACCATGCCAAACTAAAGCTGCTGTCAACATAGTTCCTGATTAATTAATCATATTAGCCCTTCTCTATGGCTTTATATTGTCCTTGGGCAAAATGATGTGGCTTTAGTTCAGTGGAACTCCTTCAGAACGTGTGTGTGCGAGAGGCAGAGCTTTGTGACTCAGCAGTTCATGCCTTCGGCTCTCTGTGTTATTTACTGTCTGCTTCACATCACTGTGGAGTTCCTGTCTAATTGGCATGGAGCCATGCTGTAGGAATGCTGCAGGCACTGTATTATTCTCATGCTGTTGTTTGTTTGTGAGCCGCTGCATTCAAAGCAAAGTTTTAGCATGTGCCAAAATAGTGTTAGCTAAACTGAATGGAGGCTCCATGGTTAAAGCCGTTCATTACAGATGAATGAATGGTGAGTGTTGTTGATAATTGTGTTGTATGCAGTTTGTTGAAGGTGCAAAGGAGATATGCCATGCTCTCCGAACAGAAGGATTCTGGGCTGATTTCATAGATCCATCGTCTGGACTTGCAGTAAGTGATATAAATGTCTATGGAAGCCTGTTTCCTCCACTGCATAAAAAATAAAAGGTTATTGTGACTTTATATCTCACAATTCTGACTTAATAACTCACAATTGTGTGATATTTGTGATTCTGACTTTATAGCTTGTAATAGTTAGTTTATATCTCACGTTTCTGGAAAAAAAAGTCGCAATAACCTTTTTAAAAAAAAATTATTCAGTGGCGGAAAAGGGCTTCTATAAATGTCTGCTAAACTTTTTCAACCTAAAAACATTGAAAGATTTAATTGCATTTCTCTCTCCTCAGTTCTTTGGTTCATACACAAACAACACACTCTTTGAAACAGATGAAAGGTATCGCCATTTAGGTTTTCAGATCGAGGACCTGGGCTGTTGTAAAGTGATTCGGCACGTCATGTGGGGGACGCACGTTTTTGTGGGCACACTTTTCACCACAGCACCACCCAACAGCCAGATCATGAAGAAGCTACAAGGAAACTAAAGTTAACTAGTTAAAGATGCTTGGGAACACTGTTGATATCAAAACCAAACCTCACCTTTGAGATGATTAGCACAATCAAAACACACTTCTATCCCATAATGCACTTAGTGGCTGCTGCTGGAAATGTGTATTTATTTTTGTACATCCAAAAGCACTTTTGACATGACTCTTATTTTGGGTGCCTGTGCTACACAGGGAAGTTCTGTGTCACATGACCAGCATCTTTCAGTCTCTCTTTTCCCTTACGTTGCCTTTCTTCTACCACAGACCTCGAACTAAAATGTGACCATTGCATGTATTTGCTTTTATTTAGTCATTTTTTGTCCATACATTATATTTAAAAAGTTGTCGTAGTCATTAAAAGCTTTAAGTTTAATTTAGTATTGTCAGATTTCATCATGGCTCAATAAAAAATTAAGGAGTATCGCTGGCTGTAATGTTGGTTTATTGTTTGCGTGAACAGTTTGGACCTGATGGCCTTTACATAAAACCATCCAGTGGTTGAGCTACCATTATATAAGGCCTTCATCACTCAGTAGTGACATACTAGATGAATCTAATGTTTTTGTGAGTGTGCGCTGCTGATAAATTATTTGTATCACAAAAACACATTACAATGTAGTAGTGTCATAAAAAAAAAAATTAATTTATCTGTCTGAATTTTAGTGTTTAACCTATATGGTGGATGTTTTGGCCTTATTAGCCTAAAGCGATTAAAGCTGGCAGCTGCTGTTGTCAATGTCTCAAGGCTGTCATTAGATTTCATTCAGACGCACAACAGATGGCCTATAATCATTCTTCTTTAAACTCTGACACTAACATTATTGTAGACAGTTCTTCACTCTCCATTAGTACATGCCTGTCAGTGAATTGTGCTTTTCAATCCGTGGGCCTTTCACAAAAGTCACAAAAAAATTATTTATTTAAATATTTAGCAATAGATTACATTGTTTTTCAGTCATTCATAGTAATCTTAAATGCGTTAAATCCATATATATTGTACTATGGTTTTCTTCCTGCGGTAACCAGCATCTGATCTCGTTTAAGATATTTAACAAAATCCTGTCCTGATGTGTGTGGTAATCAGAGAGCGCGGTTGATCAAAGCCGGGCTGCGTGTGTGGATGGTGACACATGTTTTAGAGACTGATTGACATGGCTATCAATTAGATGTAATTGTCCTGCTAAAACTAGCTTCCTCCTCTTTGTTTGTCGGTTTCACTGAATTCAAACTGTCAAATTGAACAACTCATTAATGATATGATTATAATATCAGCTTGTCCTTGTATCACTCTAAAAGAACAGTGTTTAAATTTATTAAAAAAAATTGTGTTGTGAGGAGGAGTCTGTTTCCATGTCTCAACACATTGTTTCAAAATTGCATAGCATTGTGTTTGATGTATGTAATGTAAAACAAAAAGAGGTTCTTTTTTTTGGTTGCTGTATAAGTACTGACCTGTTAACCAAAAAAAAAAAAGTGAATCAAATATGCAACAGACAATGTTGTTAAATGCCTCTGATGATCTCACAGCTGTTCTTTTATTGTTGCTGCTAAATATGTGTTAGTGTTGAACTTATAGTGATATATGCCCTATAATTTAACTAGTCTTCAGCTAATTAAGGTAACAAAATAAGCACCATTTACACTATTCAAACTATTTAAGCAGGGTAAAATCAATAGCATTTATTTATTAAATACTATTTTATTGTGGCAGAAATATGAAATGTATCTTTATAAACTTTATGTTTGACTAAAGCATTTGCATTGGTGGAATAATTCAAATCACAGGAGAAAGTAAGGATCATACATTTTTAATTGGGGTTAGATATCTAGGTCAGACAGCCATCTTGTTGCTTTTCATGAGAAATAAATTATTCAAACAACCCCCCACCCTCATGACCCCATGTCTTCTAAGAACAGTTTTTAAAAAAGAATTGATAATAGGTTTATAGATATGTATTTGATAAAGGTCCTGTTAAATCTGGAAGATAAATCCTTGATTTTTAAGAAACGTGTGAACAGGATTTTTTTGTTAAGACATACATATGCACACACAGCAACAATAGTTGTCAGATGATTGATAGAATTAGGAATTCCCACCAAATAACTAAAATGAGAAGGCATATTTCTTGAGTAATTAATTACGTATAAGTGACAAGGAAGAATAAGCATTTCAAACTGAGTAGACAAAGAAGTCAGATACAAGAACTGAAACCACAAGAAATAAAAGTATATCCACAGAAATGAAAGTCAGTGTGAGTTGGGTGGGGGGTGCGGAGCACTTCTGTCTCCTGTTAGTAAAGTGACAGCAGCACCAGGTCTGCAAAGCAAAGGAAAACCTGGTGTCAGAGGTCTGTTCAGACAATGGAACGTTCCCACTCGTTATCTGCCAACACTTTCCTGTTTTTAGAAAGCAGCTAAGATTTACATTGGCTTGGCCATGTAGAGATCTGAACCTTCATGCACACAGTTAAAGATTTTTCTCTGCACTGGGCAAACAACGGAAGGTATGGTCATACCTTTTAAGGTTGACCTGTTAACAAAGATTTGCCATGTTGTTGTTGTTGTTGTTTTTTTTTGTATTGCAAAGATCAAGTTTAGCAAAAAACCTGGATCTTAAGGAAAAACTTTATTACACTTTAGTGAACAGATGATGGTGATCACTGATAATTAGTCTTAAATGCTAATAATTTTAGCAAATTATTTAAATATTCTGTAATATGCAATAAAAATGGAAAAACAAACAATTTTTTTATTTTTTTTTGTCCTTTTGTTTCTGCCTTGCACAATCTTTTTGTCTGTGTTTCTTGCAGTGCTGGTCAAACAAAAAGGTTTTTGTTAGAATTTCAGAGCACCAGAAGCTATTTTTAGGATTGATAATTCAAATGTTGGTGTGTCCGGAGCCTTTATTCCTCTGAGCCTGTCATCATGGTGTAATTCAGTCATTGTGAAGTTTTTATCGTGCACTCTCAGTCCAGTCCTTCCCCGAGTCTTTCCATCACACTGCAGCAGACTTCCAGTCTGTCCTGTGAGATTTTCCCACTGTCTCCGTCTTCCTCTCAAGACAGTTTTCACACTTACATCACTATGTGTTGTTGTCTCCACCCTCTTCTAGAAGCTGATATATCGTATTCACACACCAAAACAGCAGACACATTTTGTCCTGCATGCATGATTTATTCTGTCACAGATTATTATTAAATAAACGATAACCATTAACAATAATTCAGCACCAAATCAGCATATTAGAATGATTTCTGAATAATCATGTGACACTGAGTATATATGAGCTGTTGATTTCCATGTAAATATAAGTTTAGAAAGAAAACTGATATTTGAAATATTAATGCAGCCTTGGTGAGACAAAAGCAGACTTCCAATCTTTTAAACAGTATACATTTAACTGTACCAGTAATCATTGTTATGAGCAGTCTATTCTAAAATCACTATATACAACTCCCTTACTATCTTGTGCAATATTAAACCTATATTTTTACGTGTGGCTCAGTCATGCTGAACACAGACAGTTGGCATTTTCCCACAGTAAAGAAGGGCTGCATTTGTTTCCATTGCTGCTCAATCTATCCCAAAGCTCGACGGCAGAGTAATTAAAATCTCAGCATGGCCGTACTGAACAGGATATGCTGCCATACCCTCCAACAATGAGGGTCATTCTTTGGACTCCAGGCCAGGTACCTGAAACCCAGCCTGCAACAGCTCTTGATCATTAAAAACATGTTACTGCTCATCTGGAAAGTCAGCTCTAGAGCGGAAATTTGACTTTTTGTATCGGCAGGGAATGAGCCGAGAAACTGGATTACTAAAGCAAGAAGATGAAGGGAGCTTTTGTTTTGACTAAAACTTATCTCCTTGTTTTTATTCATTTCCTTATAAACGCATTTGTTTGTCCCCTCACTTTTCTCTGGTAAAGCCAACTTTATGTTTCAGAAATCTATCCTTCTGCCATCGCAACAGCAGATTGTTACTAAATGCCTCCATAAAGTTGACTTCATTTTCAACCTGTAGTCCATTTGTAAAACAAGAAGTGTCCAAAAGGTCACTGGGTGTTCACCTTTGACCTCTGGCACTGGGTTTAATGAGAGTTGTGTTTCCTCTTCTGTGCTGCATTTCAAACACCCACAACTACAACGTAAATCTGAAGACTCATAAAATAAGACTTAAACGTGTCTAGATAAATTAAGTCAATATTTGAGTTATTTGAACCATTGGAGCTAGTTAATTCTACAAATACCACCTATAATTGTGTGCCATTTTTAGGGTATGACTTTATATAAATAGAAAATAATAGAACCAAAAAATAAATGATATAAATAAAAAGAAAATATTATCTAAGTTATATATATACATGCATGTATATATTTCAGGAAAAAGGTGTTATGTTTATATATTGAATATGTTTATAATGTAAACAATATCAATATAAATGTAAATATTTTCAAAATATATCCATTATGTATGTGTATTTATGTATACATAATAAATATACATAAATTATGCAAACAAAAACTTTTATTTTGTGTCTGATTAGTCTTGATTAATGGTTTGACATCACAAATATGAAGCCTATATATGAAGAGTTTATTTGCAAAAACAGAAATGCAATTTTTACATTTTTCAAAAATGTATTTTTTTTCATTGTGCATTCTAATTAATCTCAAATAACTACAGTTGTTTATTTTGATGAACTATATATATATATATATATATATATATATTTATTTATTTTTTTTTGATTGAAACATAACTAAAAAATACAGCTATTTTATAACATAAAAAAACAACAGCAACAACTGAGTTTTATATATAAGTGCCAAATTTAGAAAGTAGCTTTTCTTTTCCTTTTTTGAGTGGAAAATCATCGGTGGATGTAAGGGTTGAGTGGAAAATGGAACAAAACAGAAATATCTTTTATGTGAATAGCCAATGCAATTATTATTTGAAGAGAACACTGACGAACTCATTTGATTTTTCATGTTGAATCGTGACTTGAATCGTGTAATTCAGCCAAAACAAACTTCATTTCTTCAGAATATTGCTTTTATTATCAGTAAACAAAACATCAGTAAACATTTAAATTTAATACATACAACACAGGTAAGAGACCACACAAGTGTTACCAATGTACTCCAAAAATGTGTGATTTAAAAACATATCCAAAATTATGTACACAAGAATATACAGCAGGGATATTACAAACAAGCGTAGAAAAAAATATCTACATTTATAAGAAGCCTTGGCACACGATGGCATGCAGCATTCACAATTTTGTAAGTATAAAAAGTTCATGCAACCCTATTACAAATCTGTTTTAATATCTTTTTTTTATATATTAAAGATGAGATTAAAAACGGGTTTTAAAAACATTTTATGTACACAATGTTATAAATCTGAGCTAATGAGAGCTGAATTTACCTCAGCACATTCAGAGACATGTTTAATGCATATGATCTCAGATCTTTCTGCCGGGTTTACTCAGGATATAGGTGTTTTGGGTATTTCTAAACTGGCACTAACTGGTCCATAATTACCTGAGTAAAGGTTTTGAGCCCTTCTGTGATCACCATGCCCTTTATATTCTACTGAAGTGAACAAAATGATTTCAGTGAATGTTACAATACTTTTCATATAACTCAACAAAAGATGGATAAGAAACAGGAAATAGCTTCATTTACAGCCAGGCACGTCGCCTAAACAAACCGTAACGCCTGAAAAAAATAACACTGTTGTTGCAGACTCAACACTTTTTGCTGATTGCACAGTCAGCCAAGAATTATGATTAGGATATATTACAGTACACAACAACGGACTGACAAATGTGTAGGAACGTATATATGTATATAATAATATTAAAGCCCTTCACTGTAGGCTGTATGCACGGTCAATGCTAGTCACTACGCTTTCACATGACAATCTGTACACAAGTGCTTTAGGAATACATGTTGCATTATGACACAAATACACAGTGCAAAACTAACAGAGAATGTTCTTTTTATAGGAGTGAGGAATGCTGGTTCCTATAGGTGCCAAGCCCTTTTCCATGATGACAAAAATACTCTCACAATGAGAGGGGTGGGTGGAAAACCCATGTAGCTTGACCCCTACTATGTTCATACCTACAGCCAACAGTTCAGCTTCCAACAAAAATGGATGATAAAAAAATAAATATATCTATACAAATGTAGAAAACACAAAAAATGTGCAGGTTTGTGTCAGTTTTGCCATAAATATCCCCACCCCACATCCATCACAAAAAAAAAACAAAAACTATTAGACAAGTCCACTTAGCTTGAGCGAAACCAGACATTAGTATAAGATTCATAAAAATGTATTTGTTAGAAATAAAATGCCTAAGAACTAACACTTCATTTTGAGAAAGGTAAAGCCCCCAGCTGACTGGCACGAGTCAATGGTTTCCTAAATGACTGCTATTAAGGTTTATTCCACTCTGGATGATTGTCTCAGTTAATACTGTGGAGCATCAGGCTGATTATACAGACAGAGAGCAGCAGCGTGGGACTCTGTGCTGGTTGAATGCTGTTGTTAATAGGAGACGTGGTGGCAAAGATGGCATCAGTCTCGTTTCGTGGGAGGGGCATGTTACAGATGTTCCCCTCACAACAGGATGTGCACACCTGCATAAAGAAAACCAAACAATTAATAGAAATTAAGAAAGAGATCAATTACAAAAGTGTTGGTCTACTTTACAGTAGTCAACATTTGAAGTGGATCAAAACCTTTCATCAAAGTTGTCCTAAAACCTAAAACCAATACGCGTTCTTGTCTTAGGACAACTTTGATGAATTTTTTCGATCCACTTTAAATGTTGACTACTGTATATTAAGTGGCCCTGATATCTGTGTACTTACATAGTAACTAGACGTGTACATAGTATGCCACCACAGTGTAAGCATATTGGTAGATAGTATATATAGCAGTAATTTTTTGTGTAACTACACACATGTAACAATCCACTGAATGTCATGTGTAAGTACTAATGTGTAGCAATACTTTTTTGGTAATGAAAATACAAATGTGTAACAATTTACCATGTAATTACTCTGATGTTACACAGCTGTAGCCAGTAAGTTAGGCTTTACATATAAACTGTGGTTGGTGTCCAGAATGTTACACTTTTTTATAAAGTAGACAGTTCCTGAGGAGTTATCATGTAAGTACACTGGTATTACCGTGTTGCACCAACTCTAGATCCAACTCCTCCCATTTTACATATCCCTAAACCTAACCATCTCCACCCCCTGGATCAATTGTTCCAATTACTCTTATACATACTGTTGTTACAAAATCTAGTTATATAATTCCTGTTACATAAATACTTAGTGAAAATAAAAGTGTTGTTACCAATGTCCTGTTACACATTAGTACTTACACATACCATTCTGAGGTTTGTTACATGTGTGTAGTTACAGAAATATTACAGCTGTAGATACTAAGTACTACTTGCACTGTGGTTACATATTACATACACATCTAGCTACTAAGTAAGTACACAGGTATAAGGGCCACTTAATATAAAGTGGGACCCAAGATAATGTGGCGACAAATTAAAAATATGTTGTAACAACTTATGTCAGAAGATAACTAAATTAAAACAAGGGAAAGAATTAGTACATATACTGGCCATGATTTAACTAAAACGTGGGAACAAAATAATAAAACATGGCCACAAATTAATATATTTTATAAAAAAGAAAAAAATAATTTGTATATTTATATTCACCTAATGCGTGAAGTCATGGATATATATCACAGAGCTAGTGCAAGATGCATTTATGGTTTAAAAGTATATACATTTTAATTTATTTTTTAGAAAATAACCAATTGTTTCACTAGATAAGACCCTTATTCCAAAGCTAGGATCATGTAGAGCCTTTTGAAGCTGCACTGAAATGGCAATTTGGACCTTTAACCCATTTGGTCCCCTGCTGAAGTCCACTATATGGAGAAAAGTCCTGGAATAGTCTTGTTTAAAACATGAACTTCATCAGGAAATTTTAATTAATTCTGGAGTGAACTAATCCTTGAACTCAGCAAAGAGAGACCAATTTTAATGTCAATTTTTTTCTATTTACAATAAATGTAAATTTACAGCACTCCTCAGAAAAAAGAATTTCTATAAAACAAAGTAGGTGTTGAATGTTTTGAGCCTAATCCATTGCTGAAGTTTCATACCATACGTCAGATTAGGTCAGAATGTCAGTTCAGTGCTGCACTGTAATAAAAGGCTCAACATCACCTGTCTGAACATAAACAGTAAACAGTCATTATTTAAAGTATACCTACACAGAACAAAAAATCACTTCAGACACACACAAATATATAAAACCTTTTTTAACCTAAGAATGAACCTTCGGCTTCTAAATTTTAGTGTTGCTGTGGCAGTTTTACACCACATTTATCTCTCAATCTGGCCTCTCACATCTGCCCCCTGCCCTCTGCATAACTCCTGTCCTGAGCTAGAGGTAAAAGGTAAGACAAAAAGAGTTCAGGCAGTGACCGGGCGCACCTTTCAGCAAGGATTACTCAAAGAAGGATTACTGATAGACGGCAGCATAACTCACAACTTTATCTCATCTGCAGCAAACTCACTTGAGAGGATAAATGGATTAACTGAAGAGCTGAGTTTAGTGTCGCTGACTGAGCCATATCCTACAAGCAGCAGAGCCCATCACAAATGTGTTTATCAGCCACTCAGACATGTTTTTTTTAAGATCGCTTCAAGTGGACTATGTAAAGTGTGATGAGAAGATAAACGTGGATGGATTTTGAGCAAAACACAAACCGGACATGTCTGACACGAAAGTTACTTGATGTCACACGAGTTGTATCTCACCTTGTTTCCTTCATGGTCCATCTCAGAGCACCCTGTATCAAGACAGTCTTCCAGCTCCGCACAACGCTTTGTCACCAACACTGTGTTTCCATCCCAGCTCATCTTATGTTGCGTGTAGCAATATCTGCTATCTAAAAGTGCAAAAAAGTGGTTCCACTTAGTTTTTTCAAGGACATGTATACATCACAAAAGACAGTTAGACTAATAAAGGAGTCAGATTTCAGTGAAAAAGCAATATTCCTCTAGGGATCTTTTGCACCGGATATTGCAGAACTCGCCCTCAGCCACTTTAAAAATCTTTAATAAGTGCCCTTGAAGTGCGAGTCTTACAATAACACAATAACTACGTGGAAACACAACCATATTAGAGCATTCCTGGAAATATATACATTCCCTGCAAAAGTGCAGATGATCTGCAGCAGCTTGTGCTTTACTGAAGGAATGAGTGTCTGTAAGGGGTTAGAGCTCCTGAGTCATTAACACGCTGCTGTAAATCAGACCCGACACAGCACAGGACTCCTTATATGGGAGGGTATTCATGGCAAAAACATGAACTGAATATGGTGCAACTCGTGGGCCTGAAACATACTGACCCAGCTGCATTCACTTCTTCTAACTGAATACACTTCAAAAGAACTGCACGTGACAGTTTAAATGCACCTTCACTGAATCATGATAGATGTTTTTCAGTTGTTGTTTAACAAAATGACAAAAATACTGTACTTTTTGTTTCAAGAGACACAGTGCAAGACAGAGGTGCTGGGTCATTCAGTGGAATTCGGACTGCTTTGTAATAAGAGAGAGGTAATGGAGATGTTGGTACCTCGTGGACAGTAGAGATCTGGAGCCCACCGATTGCATTCGTAGTTGTCAGGTGCATCTTCACAAGTAAAACATTTAAATCCTCCTGGATATGGAGTTGCTGGGGGGAAAAAAAGGTATAATAATCATGTATGCAGAGTGGAAATAATTTTTAATGACAAAACTGATCAATTTGTATAATTATTATAATTATTATGTGGAACAAAAGTATTTTTGTTGTTGTTTGTTTTCGAAAGTCTCTTATGCTCACCAAGGCGGCAGTTTTATTTTATTAATTGTATTAATTCATTTAAAATATATATTTTTAATAAGATATTTTATTTTAATAAATTATAAACAATAATAAAAACGAAATATTATTACAATTTGAAATGTAATAATTTTGTATTATTATATTTTCAAATTCAATTTATTCCTGTGGTAGCAATGATGAATTTCATGAAGCTATTACTCTAGTCTTCAGAAATCATTCTTGAAATCATGATTAGTTAAAATATAAACATAAATAATTCCTATTATTTTGGAAAACAGTTGTGCTGCTTTATATTTTTGCATAAACTGTAATATATTAATATATTTATATATATATAAGATATATATATATATAAGATTATCTGATGAATAGAATGTTTGAAAGAACAGCACATTTTATTGAAATAATACAGTGCATTAGGCTTTTCCCCACATTCATTTGAAAAAGAAAAAAAACCTGATTGTTGCAGTAGGAATATCAGTAGTGCAATGACTAAATATAGACAAAATATCACAATATTTTAAAAAAAACTTTCTCTATGGAGAAATGTGGCATTATGATTCACACTCAATGTTTACAGATTAAATTAAATTTAACTTTGCATTGCATTTTTAAATAAATCACACTCAGGAATCAGGGACATCTGCCATACAGACGGAGACATAATCTAATCAAGTGCTCTTCTACTAGCATTTTTGCTGTTATTTCTTAGGTCGTGTGAATACAGTGTGCTTTTTCTCTTTTTGGAGTTTCTCAATCAGATTACACAGCTCACAATCAAACAGAAACATCAGTCTCTTTTGTGTTTTAAAGTTTTTAGAAGAAAAACCTCTTGTTGACCTCACCCAGCAAACATTTAAGAATCTGATCAAGTGACCATTAAACAGACCATTCATTCATCTGGACAGCCCTGATGTGTTATTACTTCTGAAGTCTCTAAATAGCTCTGTATGTGCAAACAGAGCTTACTAGTTCATGTTTGACCTACACTTTACTGTTAACTCCCCCAAATTCCTGTGACTCTTATGAACGTTGTCCCATAGTAATTAATACAATGATATAACCGACTAAAACCTCTCTTAGATACAGCACAGACTTGCAGAGGTGCAGAAGGAGAATAAACATCTTAAAACAACAGCAGTTAGAGACACATTTACAA
The DNA here is from genome assembly GCA_032359235.1 of Enteromius mattozi. Taxonomy (NCBI): domain Eukaryota; kingdom Metazoa; phylum Chordata; class Actinopteri; order Cypriniformes; family Cyprinidae; genus Enteromius; species Enteromius mattozi. Next base: position 11,031,721 of record JAUMHE010000056.1, on the reverse strand, counting down.
CCATCGAGTGTCTATGTCATTCAAAAATTATACATTTTCCCCTAAGCTAATTTAATATGTGTGGGTGTGGGTGTTTGTTTAATTTTTGATGTCAGAAAAGGATAGAACAAAACAAATTGTAACATAATCCACTGCGAACATGCTTTGAGTTTTAGCCTTTATAATGAGCTGATTTTTGATAGTCACCAGTGTTTTGTTGTGCATGTAAGCACTCATTGTAAAGTAGTCCTAACTACGCTAAGTAGCTGGAGTTTGTTTTGTTTTCTGAATGATCTCATGGGGTTGTAAATCCACACTTGCCATCTGGAGTGATGAAACTAAATGAACTCCATCATCATAATAAATCCTCTACATCAATATGCAACAGCTGGATATGAGCAGGTCACAAAATCACTGCTGGTACACAAACTATTTTGGGATCTCACAAGAACTGATTTGTTTTAACCTCTCTCTCTCTCTCACACACACACACACTCAATCCCCGCTGGGACATTGAGCAGATACGGATATCTCCAGCTGCACACCGGAGAGCCGGCACGCAGCTAAAAGGATTTTGGGAGGTCCTTCTCACTGTGATGAAAGAGTTTCAGGATTTCAGAGATTAATTCTCTCAACAGAACTAAAACCAACCTCTGCTCTCTTTCATTATAGCCAAATTATACTTGAGCATTACCACATGTAAGCAACTGATCCTGAGATATTACATATTTAAATAGGAACTGGTAACTAATTGTAACGATCAATATACAATATACATATACAATAAATATGTAATGCAAAGAATACCAGTACATTCATATATATATATATAGGAATGGGAACCATGAGTATAATGTAATGATTCTGGATCCATTTCTAAATGGAAAATATTCTGAAAGTCTTATTGCTTTCACTTTTTACAGGTATATTTCTGATTAATAAAGGCAAATTTTCACCCAATTAGTTAAAGAATGTTATGTTACGACTTCAAAACATTTTTCACATCCTGCACGATTTGAAAACTGATACCTTTGAACGTTGTCGTCACATATACAGCTTTCAGTAGGTTTACTCGGTTTCTCACATAATATGGCATTGCACTTAGGTGGTGAAAAGCACCAGTTCGAATCCCATGTAAAACAGTTCATCAAAACAGCTCAAATCAGCATGAGGAAGATAAAATACTGTAGCATGACTACATCAGCGAATATGTTTTTAAATTACTTTTGCATTTGTTAACACTATAAGGTAGGTTTAGGTTTGGTGTAGGGGATGATAGCCTTTAGCGACACTCACTGGATATTTGAATTCTGAATGGTCACAAAACGTACCTCAAGCAGCATTATAAAAACACTGCAATACGTACCTGTACCAACCTTATGCAAACGCGAAATGGTTACATATTAAACGTGTGTTTTAGTGCCACTCTCTGGACATTTAACTTTGAAACTGCGGCGAATCATGCAGTAAGGTACATAATTAAAGGGTTGCAGAGATGTATGTAGAGGCATGTATTTTCAATGAGCCTGGGTTGCCTAAAGTATACACATCTTGGTTTTCACAAAAATATAACAGCCCAGCCCAACACTAATATATTCAAATAGAAACCAATTATTTTAAATTTTAGTAATATTAGTGTTTTTATTGTATTTTCAAATAAATAAAGCCTTGGTGGGAATAAGAGACTTTTTTTTAAAAAACATTACAATAAACTTACCAACACCAAACTTTTAAAAAATAATTTAAGTATTTGTTTGGACACATTTAAAATGATATAATGCATTGGTGTTTTTTAGTTACTTTAATGTTATTAGAAATGAGGCCCAAAGAAGCAAAAAAAACCTTGGGAATAAAAGGCTACACATGGCACCACAGCCAATGCCACATGCTCTGAACAATTGATTCGGCATCCGTAGGGATGGAGGGTAATCCATGAGTGTCAAGGTGAGGGATCTTAACACAGCTGGTATGTTTAGCTACGGATCACTGGCTTGAAGCTCAACCACTGATGCATCCTGGAAGGCTGACTATAGGACACAATATAAAATCTAGAACACCACATTTGGAATAAATCTGCATTTAGAGCCTGAAGGTCTAACAGCTCCACACCAGCATTTAAAGAAATCACATCTGACAACTGATATCTGACCCTTTTGATTTTCCAGGAAAAACATGGATTTTATCCATTTCATTGTCAAGACTTTGGCGGAATCTATAAAAAGACAAATACTTACTTGAGGGATGTAGAAAAATAATATCTTTTTCTGTGAAGTCCCTCGATTGAACCGCTTTGATGATGGCGGTCAGCATCAGGCCCCAGGCCATGAGAGGCCAGGGTTCCATAGCTGGAGGAAAACTCACATGAGCAGGTACCCAGATCCAACACGGCACCTGACAAACAAAACAACCATTGATTAAAAACACATATAGCCAGAGTCATAGGAAACAACTATAGGCGCCAAATAAATAAAGTTTAACAAGATATTAAAGAAACATTTGCTGAAGACAGAAAGGAAACTCTATAGGATTAAAGCTGTTCAAAAGCGGTGTTATCCCTCTCCAGAACACCGGACACAAAGAGGCATGCTTGTTATTCCAGCAAGTGCTACATTATATCAATGACAATGTCAGCAGTCTGCCAATGTCCTGACCCTCAGCAACAGTGACCCTCTTAGCCGTTTGCTTTGGTTGTTGGCAGCAGAACAAACACTCATCTATTGTTTCCAATTACTGAATGCCATGCTTACAATGACGTCTTTGACGAATGCCACAAAATGGGTACTTATATATTTATAGTCCATTAAATGTGATCAAATTTAATGGAAAAGAACATTCATGTGCTTCATGTGGAATATTTTTGATCGATGCTATTAACATACACCTAAAAAATATGTTAATGTTTAACATTTTTACTTAAAAGTAAAAAATGAACAAATATCATTTTCACTATGCACATATATTTAGCCTAAATAAAACAGAATTGAATTAACAAAGGTTAGAAAATGCGAAGTATCTATACTGTTTTTTGGCGAGATACTTGTTCAGGAAAAATCCATCAGAAAGACTAAAATAAGCTTGAAGAAAAGCACATGGCTTAAACACAGAGCTTTGTGGTTTACATTACTGAAACGAAAGCTGGGGCAGATTACACATTTTTCAGAAGTGCTTGACTAAACTGCTTTGTGTGCTTTCTTCAGCGAGTCAGATAGCGAACCAGCCAATAATCAATCCACGCATTTTAGTGAATCAATCTCTCTAACTTTGTTTAAAACAAATTTAATTCCCTATGGAAAAAAGCCGATTCATAAATAAATTAATTTACTTTCAAAATATCCTTTAACCAAAAACTGTTTGAAATGGATCCCACTCTTGTTGTAGGTCGCTTGTAAAATTTATGAGTTTATATTTTAGTCATCAGGTATATCAGCGAATCAGAGCGCTCTTTTCTTGAGATTAATTTATAGCAAACCAGACCTAAACAGCTCTTTGATATTGACATTACAAGCATTGTTGTTACTAAGATTTGATATTTAAGCCATTTGTCATCTTCTTTCATCTCCATCAGTTCACTCACTTACAAATCTGAACCTGGAAGGCAAGAAAGCACATCTTTAAAAGCATAGCCATTTTATTTTTACTTTCTGTGGTTCATTAATAAGGATTAGACCTCTTTAATCAAGAGAAACAATCCCAGCATATCTCTGTGTGAACTGCATCACTGAAAAAATTATTCATTGAATTAACTCATTTAAGGTAAACTGCTCGCAACCATGTACCTTAAAAAATTAAGTATATATTTTTTCAGTGTATAAAAACTAAAATAATAATAATAATCTTTTCCTTTTTTTTTGCATCCATTCAAAGTCAATACAAATTGGTGCAATCAATCTATTAGTAAAGGCTACTACCAAAAAAAAAAGTAACTGATGAGAGTTCCTAAAGTTATACGTCCAGTAGGATTATAATGGCTTTCCTGTCTAAGGTGGGAAAAGCAGATTTCCTAGTGTTTATTGTGTTAGCCGTGCTGGTTCCAGAAAAATGATTAAACAGACCGACACCGGTCAGCCTTGAGCTCCTGTTGCTGTGTAGCTCCTGACCTCTCAGACAATGTAGAGCTGCACAGCACAGCCATGTTAGAGAGCATCAGGTTTCCTCAAAGTGATCCTTTTCACCGCTGAAGGTCTAAGGTGGTATTGAAAAGGATCACAGAAGTACATATTGGTTTTCGTTTTCAGCTGCGGATTGGTCCCACAAGCTGTTCGGCGACTGGGAATGTCAACAAACAATTTAAGTATGTTTTGACACACCTTTGATAAATGTGGTGACCTTTATAATAAGTTAAGTCTGAAGATAATGAATTGGATTTTCCCCAGGGCTTTCAGTATTGTATTAGTAAGAACTTAACACGTGAAAATGTGATTCATGTGGTTGCTGAACAGAGATAACATGGCAGATGAATGGTGAAAAATCTTCAAATGAAGCAGCCAGGTGTTATAATCAATTAAAAGTAATTAACTTAATAACACATTTGTGCAATTGTAGTTTCTACAAAAGAAAAGATTACAGGGATAGTCCATCCAGAAATTAAAGTTCTGTCATCATTTATTCACCCTCATGTTGTTCCTATGGGTCACTTAATGTAACTTTACCCCCAGTTTCAAAGACAAGGCTTAAGCTAGTCCCAGACTAAATTGCATGTTTGAGCTGTCTCAGATGAAGATATATCTTAAAACATGTCAGTGTCATTGTTCTGTGTTAAGATGCACACCTGTAATATTTTCTTATGAGGCATTTTTGT
>JAUMHE010000056.1:10999966-11026694 GCA_032359235.1 Enteromius mattozi | reverse complement strand
TATATATATATGTTAAATATATTATCTGGCCAACTAAATAATCTCATACTTAAATAACCAATGCAAAATGGTTTATTGCATTTAACTTTTTAGAGAATTCCTGCTGGTAAAATAATCTGAATCTCTGATAAAAATCACCCATGTATGAGACTATGACATGAAGAGGGAATAGCTTAAGTAAGGAAAGCCTAGAGTAACAAAAAGACATCCTACTGATAAGAAAACATGGATTTAGTTTCCACACACAGGTGTCCTCAGACCAGAGTCATCTTATTCAGCTTTATCTGTTATTTGGGAGTCTAATGTCCAAGACTATTAAGCAACAGATGTCCAGGCCACAACTCTGAGAACATGGCTGATAAGAGATCTCAGACAACAGGGAAGGACTGGGACAGAACTGTGTACTTGCTGTTCAAAATGGAGTTAATAAAACTTTTTCTTTAAATACATTATTTTACTCAACAAGGAATTCATTAAATTGATCAAAGAGGACAGTAAATACATTGATAACAAAAGTTAACAGATTAAAATATTAATCAAAGAACATTGAAGAAATACATTTCCACATTACCACAAAAAAGCAGCACAACTGCTTCCAACATTGATAATAATAAGTGTTTTTGAGAATGATTTCTGAAGGATCATATGACAATGAAGACTGGAGTACTGGCTCCTGAAAACTCAGATGCGCCTTCACAGTAATAAATTACATTTTAAAATATATTAGCGTACATTTGTGTGGCGCTTGCAGTCCAGCAGACTTTTTCTTCATAATTATTTTAATAATTTAATTCCAAGCGCTGACGTTCTAATCACAATAATGATGACTGCAACTCATGCCAGTCAAACAAGTGAAATATTTAATTTAAATACTTCAGTTTCCAAACAAGGCACACAATAATTACTCTGACATTCAAAGGCAACCTTCCAGACCAATCAGGAAGTGCCTGAGGTTGAACTTCAGTGCCCCATCTCCTCTAAAGCTTTGCCAGGTGCCTGCCATGAGCAATACCTGTCATCAAAGCCTACACGCCTGCGAGTCGCTCTGGAAAATGGAAACTGCGGTTGTCGGTTTGTTTAAGCAGACTATTCTGTTGTTTGGAGAGTGTTGAAGAGGATCACGGTGCATTAAAGCATAACTGGAGAGCAAACACTTTAGCACAACATGAACCTGCTTCAGAAGCAAAATGGCCTTTTGCACTTGCTTGATTTTGTCTGTACTGCTTCCAAAGCATTTTCAGGCAAACATTACTAAGGAGAGATAAATATGTGTCCATATACCACCACACGGTACATTTAAACATCATCTTTCAGTAAGATTAAATAAAAAATTATATATAAAATTGTCTTCACTTCCTGTCTCTACAATATCCATGTGCATTAATCTATGATACTAACACATCTGTATGCTGTATTACATTAATTTACAACTACAGCAAATGTTTTCCTTTATACTTTATGTAAAAGAATAATTCACCCAAAAATGAAAATTGCATCATCATTTGCTCACACTTGTGTTGTTCCAAACCTGTATAAGTTTCTTTCTTATGTCAAATACAGAAGAAGATATTTTGAAGAATCAAACAGTTGATGGTACCCATTGTTTCCACAGCAGGCTAAGAAATACGATTAGCAGCATTCTTCAAAATATCTTATTTTATGTTCAACATAAAAAAGAAACTCAGGTTTGGAAATGACAATTTAAATTATTTAATTGGTTGAAATATACTGTGTTGTGGGTATTATTTTTTAATCTTTTATGCTCAGAAAGACTAAATTTGTTTAATCAGAAATACAGTAAAAACCGTAACATTGTGAAATATTACTACAATTCAAAGAACCATTTTCCTATTTGAATATATTTAATGTAATTGATTCCTATGATGGAAATAAAAGCTGATTTTTACAGCATTACTACAGCCTTCAGTGTCACAAGATCCTCAGAAATTATACTAAAAGGCAGATTTGCTGCTCAGGAAATATTACTAATTAATATCAATGTTGAAAACAGTTTTTACAGAACAGTATTTAAAATAGAAAGCTTTACAAACATATTTGCTATCACTTACGATCACTTTATCACTTCATAGAGCTGTACAAAAAATGTGGATAATAAAGTTTAGATTAATTGGTCTATTTTGTAAGAAATGTGTAAATCTATATCGCAATTTCTGATGTTTTGGCTGAGCCATTGTTGAAAAAAGACCAATTCCCTCCAAAACACGCAGCATTAGTCATTTGCCTGCATGTATTACGCTACTTTTAAAGCAAAATTGCTTATTTTAGTGTTTAGCACCTGTGATACACCATGCAAGAACGACTCTCTGAAAGTCTGATTTCCTCTCTGTGCAGCAGCACACATCGTCACATTCATGTCATCTCATTACTGCAGGTCACTGGCTGACTCAGACCCAGCAGGGTGGAGGAAAGAGACTTCCAGCAGGTCAAGGGCCCTGGAGTTCCTGCCTGAGCCAGTGCCAGGTGAGTAAGACTAACTCAGGTCAGAAACATGATACTCTGGGTTGTGAATCGGCCTGTGAATGGCAGTCGCTCCCATTAATGGAGGGAAAGAAATGCAAATCCTCTCTTGTGACTTCCAAAACTTGTTGGACCAGATTTCACACAGTTTTGTGAAGTGAAAGAAGAGGAGCAGTGAAGAAGTCACAAGTTGTGGCTCTTTTCCAGTCTGCCACAAACACCTGTATTTCGTCTAGAAGGAAAACATTATACTATAAACTGCTTAATAGAAGAGGTTGATATTACTTGGGACAATAGCACAATCCTTATCCGTGCCATGAATAGAAAATAAACAAACATATTGCATAACATATTCAAAACAGTTTATTGTAAAGCTAAATTCCTTGGAAAGCCACAATGCAACAGGAATGGACACAGATCTACATTTATTTGAGAGAGCACAATGCAATCTCAACAGAGCCAAATGGCATCGAGCAATGCCTCTGCCCTGTAGTACACCTGGCCAAAACCAAAGGGGTCACGTTGGATCAGAATCACACACCAGCTAACTGAAATCCTACAAGCACACACACACACACACACACACTAATCCAGCACTATTCTTTTGAAGTGGTCCGGTTCAGCTGTATAATTTTTAATCCCTTCTTCAGCCTCCTGACACATTCAAAGATCCGAGGAATCTGTCATGTAGTGTAGAATAACACAATGGAAAATCAGCTTCTCAATCCTGCATCTCTGTTTGAAATGATCACTGTTGGAACAATATTAATATCACACAATGTGCCATATGGTGCATACAACTGTCCTAATGTAATAATCCAGAAGAAAGCACCAATAAACAATTAAAAATAAATGAAGTAAAACATTATCACCTTTCTTAGTTGATTGATTACATTGATAATTGCAAAAAAAAAAAAATTGTATTACAAGTTTTCTAAAATATTAAGTTTAAATAAGCAAACGAGGCATTATTTAATGAAATATTTGCTAATTTGCATACATTTCTATAACAAAAATCTAAACACTGCATGAAGCCAGTTTCAAAATTCTTATTTCATTTTTGTTGACATATTAAGAGTCAAAAGTTTTTACAGAGGGAATTTTGAGTATCTCCTTAATTCAGAAAATACTTACATTATACATTTTGACAGTTTTTGGGGGGAATAAAATGTTGTATAATATCAAGCAAATTATATAAGAACAAATCACTCTGTAAAAACCTTCAGGATATAGACAGGGATAAAAATGTAAAGTGTGCTGTGTGTAAGCACTATTGAAATGGAGATATATGGCTCAGTGCAGGAGTAAAAACTCATTTTGAGAAAACAGCCTTTAAAAATCTGTATTGTAATTAAAATCTATTGACACAAACAGAGAAAGTGCTATAAAACAAACACTTAACAATGTCGTTTGGATGTTTTCTTTCCACTAGTCTGAAAAAATAAATTATGAAAAACCAATAGGTTCGGTGACTCCGCTTCTTGAAACTTGGAAAAAGACTTGAGCTCTTTATAGGGTAGGGCAGATACAATAATGTCTTGGAGGGGGTCCGACTGAAGAAGGGATAAAATATCCTTGTGGCAGCTGTAGAAAACCAAGTGGGTGGGGTATGTTTGATTCCCTTGAACTTTGGGCCAGCAAAACCATAACGGGCAAACGGGGGCTAATTAGGAATGTTCATGAAAGGATTTGCTCCGTCTTTTGTCTTTGGGGCTCAGATGGCAAAACCTCACATTCTCCCAACAAGATATTTACACTCCATGATCATGAGTTTAATCAGATGGGGGAAAACACTCTAGGCTTTTGTGCATGTTTTCATCTAAACATATGGTTCAGACATAACTGAAATATTTCAGATCACCTGACACTGGAGGAGCTTGTAACTCAGTCAACAGACCATGCCAAAGAACATTAGTAACAGAAATTGCCCAAACATAACACCACTATGTCTGTTCAAGGTCTAAATGAATAAGATGGCAGAGATGTGTCTGTGGTTGCATAAAAAAAACAAAAACAAGGTATTGTCATATTGCAATCAGAAAAGTATACGCCTATGTTTTTGCAAAACAGACAACCTGTGGAAAGCATCCACCTATTAAGAAAAAATGTATTTTGTTGTGTAAACATGAAAGGTTTAAGACGGCAATCAAAAACATAACAGTGAAAAACCTCTACAATTAGGCATAGGGTTTTGAAGCTCATGTCTGGAGTGAAAGTGGGATGACAGGATTGTATTTACAAGGAATAACAATAAGGACATTCACCTCAACTTTTAAACAGAATAAAGAAATCAATGTATACATTTCAGAAAATACCTAAGTTATTAATCATCAGGGTAAAAGCACTGTATATGCTTGCAATGTGAATTATCTGCAAGAATCCAGTCAAGCATTCTCATGGAAAGAAAAAAACTTCAAAGGAAATGGAAAAGCTCTGGAGGCATGCTGAGATAGTATCTGCTGCTGATGCTGAGGAGGGAGAAATGTACCCTACAAGACAACACCAAGATTGACTGCATACATATGGAGTTCAAAGTGAAATGGCAAAAATAGCAGCCTAGGCATGTGATGTTATGCCGTTGTTTATTTACTTATGCATTTCTTTCTTTCTTTATTTTTGTTTAACCACTATACTGTAACACATAATAGGTCAGAATCTACATTTTAGTGGTATGTGTAGGTTTAAGCGATGGGTCAACAGTGTAATTATAAATATAATTACAGAGATTAATTATAGATGTAATTACATATAGGTATTTTTAAAATATAAGTGATGAATGAAAAAACTTATGTAAAAAAAAGCATTGCATAAAACGATTAATGGACTGAAAATTCTATAAAACATGAAAATGAATGTAATAATAATAATAATAATAATAATACAGTTTTACAGATTCTTTGAAATGTTTTATAGTATTGAAATATATATATATATATATATATATATATATATATATATATGCTGCCTTCTCATAGGCTGCATTTATTTGATCAAAAGTACAGAAAACCAGTAATATTGTGAACTATTACAATGACACTCTTCTATTTGTAAATTGTAAATTATAATTTATTCATGTGATGACAAAGCTGAATTTATTACTCCAGTCTACAGTGTCACGTGATCCTTCAGAAATCATTCTAATGCTGATTTGCTGCTTAACAAAAATAATAATATTATTATTTTATTTTTTTAGGATTCTGTGAGAAATAGTAATAATTGTAATAATTATAAAAGTCTGTACTGTCACTGTTAATCGATCGCTGCTGAATAATAAACAAATGAATGAAATGCTGAATAAAATGCTTAATTTCACAATGAATACATTTTAAAATATATGATATTGAACTATACACACTGACTGAGGTACATACACCTCTTGGTGTTCAAGTCCTGGTACAAAGTGTATTAACAGACTACATATAAATCTTCATACACAGACAAAAGATGGCAGCAGCTTCACTACAGGGTGCAAAAAGGCCTCCGTAAGACAAATCGGATACATCTGTTCAGTAAAGCATTCAAAATGGGTTCAAGAGCAGCTAATTAGCATCAAAATCTGCCAAAAGCTCCTTAACAACACAGTTTTACACAGTCCTCTCTGACTAAATTATTCTCAATAGTGACTTACCTAAAAATACATATATCATGTCGTAAAGCTAAAAAGACTTGAAAATGAAAATAATGGAATAATGGGGTGTAACATGCAAAAATAACAGATGCATTAAGACCCCCGGGCGCCTCGGGCAGACAAGCACTGGCTCAGTGATAGTGATCTTTGCCTGGTCACTCATGCAGTTAATGCTAAACAAACTTTGCTAAATAATTCAAAAAGAGCATAAGTAATGCACAGCGTTAAGGGGTTCTCCCTTACGCCCCGATGAACAGCGTTTGTTATGTACTCAGCCCAAGAAGAAGTGTCATTATCCAAAGACCATCAGCCTTTGTCAAGTTCCTCGACATGGTGAGGGGAAACAAAGGGGTCAGATGAAGCCATCGCTCTGTCTTCTGCCTCACCGTCCCCATTGAGATGGGACTCTGGGTAATGGAGAGTCCAATCAGCACATGGAGCACTGAACCCCCTCCCCCACTATGACACAGGACGCTTTATCAGACCTCTGATGGTCACGCAATGGTAAGAAGGTGATATACTGTGGGTATTACAAGAATATTTAAAGAAAAAGAATGCACCTGACATCCAGAGTGACTGCAAGCAATAATACTAGCATGTGTTTCAAAAAAAAAATAATTCAAAAAAAAATAAATAAAAATTCAGACACAACACACAATAACATCATTACATGCAATGCAATCCATTAACACGATCCAAGAGATTCAAAACACACCACAACGACCAGATCGAACATTCCTAGGACATTCCTTCAGCCTGCATCAAACTGTCAGAAAACCACCCTCATACATCAGCAATAAAGACCCATATAACTCTAAATGCTTCCATACCCTTGTCATTAGAAGGTCTCAAATAACACATTTCAGTTTCTGAGATGGCCATCTGGAGAAACACCTGCCCCGGCCCTAACATGTTATCAGGTGTTCAACTGTTTCTTGGGGTCAGAGGACATGCAAATATGTGGGCTTTCCTGTCACAAGTGTCTATAAAGGAAAGTATCCACTTAAAACTGGTTGACAGGTTTGTTTGTTTGTAATTAACGCCTTTCAAGCTTCTGTGGCTTTTTTCATGGCAAGAAATATTATAACTGAATTATATATTAGACTCCAAAAGTGAGTGTATTTGGCTTAACTCTGTTAAAAACAAAGAGTTAACAAAGTAAAATAAATAAAATAAAAACAAAGTTTCTCAATGATTTAAAAGCACAATCCATTAAAACATGCTTAATACATAAAGGCATTTGGCAGAAAGAATAAGTTGGAGGATATTTCCCTAGTAGACCAATTCTACAGCAGGTATAAACAATCTGGTCTGGCTGACAGGTAACAATAATCCATCCGACCCTAACAGGATCTCAGATCTCTCCAAAGATATTATAGTTGTGGATATGTATTATAATACAATAATACCATAAAAACATTTAAATTATAATATTTATATATTACTATAATTGTAATTAAATTATTATTATTAAATTATTAATTTAAAATTAAATTTAATTAAATGCAAAGCATTTTAATACATACACAAATTATACACTGATGCTGTGCAAGCATGACGCTGAACATAATAAATCATAATAATAATGTATATTGCAAAACAGCTCTCCAGTGATTACTGTATATAAGCACTCTTATTTCTCTTTCTATCACTCTTTACACACAGTAAATGTTTCACTAAAGTCTTGCACTTACAGTAGATCTTGCTGAATAGCTGCACATTTAATTAATCATAAAAAAGACTCTTTTTTGAAAATTAAAACATGTCAGAGCATCTGTTTTATAACACAAACTACAAATTTAGCTTTACTGTTTTGTATTACACAAACAGTTCATAAAACAAACCTCTTCAGTTTATATTTACAGACAAATAGCATATAAGTCTGTGCATGAGATGGTCTTGAGTTACACCACCCCCACCAAGATAAAGTGAACCCAGGAGAACTAATGCACGATAAATCTTATGCGTGGGCACCGGGATTTTAAAAACGAAGACAAATGCATTTTTCACGGTGGTGAGGACCCTTTCATTTCTTAAACATTTTCTTCTTGAATTCATTGTCCTGACCGTGTCCCTTCAACCAAGACTGCAGCCCCACCAAAAAATCAGATCGTCTACAGATGGGCTTTAGACACACATCACTCTATAATTCCATTCTTTCTATGCATGTTTGCAGGAGACAATGCATTTCCTTTGCCCCTGACTGGACGAGACGATAGGCTTTGGTGTATTCAACACTGAAAATTGCTTTACAGATGTACTATATATTATTTTAAACCAGTATTGGTAACACTTGTATAGATCAACATTATGCAATAGTCAAATCAAATACTAATAAAATAAATAAACGAATACATTCACCTCATATATTAATCTCAGTTACAGTTATGGTCTATATACAGTATACACACTACACTTAACATTTAAATTTTACATGATAACATTATTTCAAGCATTATAATCTAATACTAAGTATAAATTATTAAAAATACATTAAACATAAAATATGCATTAGTAGTAGAATGAACAACACAAATAATAATATGGTTCACATTTACACCTATATTAATAAATGCTACAAAAAAATAATTGTAATTTTTAGTTCATGTCACCTAGCATCAACAAATGTAAATGTATACAATACTGCAAAAAATTCCAATGATATTCTTGAATTTAAATAGAATGCCAGTAGAAGTCTATTTTTTACTACAGTACTTTGCATTGTCTGAAGTGGTCGCTGTGATGTCATCAGGGCTTTACCAGGAAGAAAAGGGCTTTCCACCTCAGCTGAAATGTTTTCTCCTGTCTGATATCAAAGGAAGCTAGGCTCATAAGTAACTCAATGGATTTCCTCTCGCTGCCTGCTAAGTGAGAATATTTCGCAGTGTTCCATCCCCTTGTGTCCTTGGCTGCCAGTGTTGAGTCTGTACTCACACAACCCCTGCACAGACTACAGATAAAAAACGCTTCAGACTATTTTCTGCACTGAAAAATCTCACTGTGGAAATGAGTATGAAGTCGTTTATCTTCTCCAGCACCACACAGGTGCATTGCAACTAAATGAGATTAAGCATTGGCTCTAGGAAGAGAAAAACACCAGTCTGAGCATTCATAAAAAGGTCATTGAAACGAGAAGATGAGATTCTCATGGTCGATCAACATTAGGCTTTGACTGTAAGCCAAAAAACATGAATCAAAACATTTTTGTATTACATACTGTATAATAAGCAGCCTACGTATTTGTGTTGGATATGCAGAGAACAAATGGAAAGATGCAATGCATACGTGAACACTGAATTAACCACTCCTACAAGCATGGCAAACACAAAGCAGCTCACAGCGCTCCATCAAGCCAAGAGATCGACCCATATCAAATAAAATCTGCCTCGTCTTGCGTAAAATCTGCATCCATGCACCTGCTGCATATTTTATTATGAAATATTACAGATCCATTGTTGTGCATGTATTCACACTAGTAGATGTAAGAGTGCTTCATTGCTGATTAATTCCATATAATACAGTACAAATGTATGACACTAAACATTCCTGGCATAAAACCAGGGTGTGCAGGGAGGGTCATTCCTGAACTTTTATGAATGCAATGAATTACAGATCACCATATGCTTATGACAGTCAAAATACACACATTTAATGAGAATGGAATATAACTATATAACATGAGCAGATTTAAGAGTGCAATTTACAGTGAGCTGAATTTTAACCCCTTTATATGTTTAATTGAACTTCTATAATGTAAAATATCAATGATGACTTTTGACAGGATTAACATTTTGTTTGACCTTTAAAAATGGCATTGGGCCTTACTTTTAATTTAAAAACCACATCTATATTGTTAGTGATGCATATATATACTCAGTTTTATCATAACGTTCTTTATGTCAACAAACCATATAATGGTAATATGTAAACCTTTAAAGCAATTTTAATCTGTTTGTCCCTGTAATGTACTGGAATGAAACAGAAAAACAATAAATAGTCACATGATAATTTATAATTCATTAAAATGCCTCTTCGGCAACAGTAGTCAATAATAATGTAAATATATAGAGCACTGTGTTACCCACACAAAAACAAAAAAACATCAGCCTATCATATAACACGAAAATAATGCAAGAAACAATAACTAAATAACCTATAAAGCAACACATATTCATATATTTACAATATTACACAAACTAACTTAAATTCTAAACAAATATGAAAGGATTTCTGGAACTTCCCCCATTCCCCATAAATAAATCATTGGTACAATATTATGTTTAACAATAAAGTATACACATTGCATCAAGCATTAGAATCCACAAACATTTTACAATATTTAGCAGTAAAGGTCAATATTACACATTTTCAAATGTAGCCTATGTTATTCTGCAGTATATGGTAATAGTTCTTTCATCCTAATCAATGTTTTTTCTATAATAAAAAAAAAAAAGAAAAAAGATTTTCGTTAAAATCCCTAACATTTTTAGGACGTAAATCAGCATTATAATCAGGAGCGTGTAACACAAGCGTGCGCTTCAGTCTAATTGATTATAATGCAAGCGTTCTAGTTTTGACGCAACGCTGTCAAACAAGCTGCCGCTGTTATTTACTGTTTACTATCTTTCTGCTGTGGTTTGGATCAGAAGGTGGACTGAATAAAATGAAACTTATACGCCAAAATAGCACTCTTCTAGAGATGAAAACATGTTTTAAAGGGTGTACTCTGTCATGCATTAATCCAATCGCAGCAGGTCAAATAAAAAGATTACGGCTACTTACCGAAAATGATACAAACGACTGTAGTCAAACTTTTAGCACGGCAGATCTATCCCTGTATGGCAAGAACCGAAGAGAGTCATGTATATCAACAGTGTCCTTTCAGTTGTCTGTACCCATGACACGTCCGAGCTGAATCCCTGTGAACTCAAAGGTTCCTAAAAGGCGGATGAGACGCTCGGCTGCGCCTATCAGAGGTCGAGAGGAGGCGCGTCCCGATGGATCCACACACACACACACACAGTACTGGGTTTTATTCACACTACCTGGAGCCTTGCCTAATATATCTGGTAATGTATGAGTTATAGAAGTTTTAAATTATAATTATGTCACTGTATCCATTATTACCCTACTTTAAGATAAATCCACATTTCATCTGTCAAGAATCGATGGTTCTGTTTTAAAGCCTTTTTGTGCATAATATTCGCGCGAATTGACTTATGAGCAGCTGGTGCTTGTATAAAAACGCTGATAGCCAAAAATACCGTTTAGATTGGCAGTGCACTGAGAGTCTTTTTCAGTTGGCCCTCTGCTGGTGATAAAACACAGTAAATGACTGTGAAATATCAAATTAAACACTTCCTCTCAGTATCTTACAACCTAATAGCTTAATTGTTAACAAAAAGAGACTTATACAAGTCTTAGAATGACTCCATAAATAAACCAATGAAGAAATGGTAAAGAAATTTTCTCGTGATTTAAAAAATTGTGTATAAAAAAAAGTGTATAGAATCTTTATATATATATATGTCAGAGATTCCCGCTAGTTACATAAATCTGCAACATTTTAAAAGAGGCTAAATATTATATTATTATACAAAGTCAATCTTCAGTAACTGTACATGATGATCAGGAAAATGTACTATAATGGCAATCAAGCAATCAGGAAAATGCGTTGATTTAGTTTTGGTTTATTGCTGTTTACTGTTTTGCGAGAAACACTAAATATGTATTTCACCCTGGAGGAAAAGTATCTGAAAAGATAACAGATCTGTGGCCAGATAGTTCACCTTTACAGAAGTGATTCTATAAGTAAAAAGAGCAACAGATCTACCTGCAGTAAGCGTATTAACATCGAGCTTGAGCTATTGTCTTTGAAGGCATCTCCTGGTTTGGTAACACCAAGTTGGTATCTCCTGGGTCACGTAAACCTGTAAGCAAACATTATTTGTGAGGATGAGTTAAAAAGATGTGCGGGGGGTGACCCATAAAGCAGGAGCATCACAGACCCCCCTGTCACCGCTGTGCCTTTGAGCAAGACCCTAAACCCCGGGTAGCTTCAGGAGGACTGTCTCTGTAATTAGTGCACAGTGAATCACTTTGATTAAAAGCGGCGACCTCACACATTACTATATCATGTATGCAACTTGTTATTATCTAATTGTGTGCTAAACCTCTAAATATTATATGCACTGATGCCATGAATAGGTTGTAAAATGCCCCATGCCACAAAAATCTAAAATGTTTCCCCAAGGCAACAATTACCAACTTAAAGACGAGAGTCTGATGAAAAGTGACATGCGCTTGAGGAATGAAGTTATGGTTTGTGGCATGCAGAAATCAGTAAAACAATAAAACAAGCTGTTGACACTTTCAGGCATTTTTTTTTAAACTTCATTTTGAGTAACTGATAATAAATTAAAATTGTTATTTTTTTTGTTTAAATAATAAATACAGTTGAAATAAACATAAAGCAGCCAGATAATAAAAAGTTAAATAATTAAATAGAGCAATTGACTCTTTTTCCCCTGTGTGTAGCCTGTAAAATATTTACAATTAATTATTTAATTAAAAATTTGGTGTTTTTAAGACAACTGACTTCCTCTGGAAAAACTGGGGTCCTAAAAACATTAAGTTAAAGTGTAAATAAATCCATCGTAGCTACTTAAAAGCCTGTGTCTAAAGATCAACTTCAAAGCAGAGAAACTTTGCACAGGATGAGAGTTTGATTTGTAGCGAATGGATTTCGACAGCAGTCTGCCGTTTTAGGGAAGTGCAGAGAGATTGATGGCAGGAGTAGATCAGGAGGTGAGATCAGCCATGTAAATACAGTGTTTTCATGTGGTTTACTCACTGTACAGCTCTTATGTCTCTGAATGTAAGTACAATAGGACACAATAAAGAAACCAAGTTTGATAAACAGACCCAAATTCAAACAGATCTGAAATAGATGTTCAGAGTTTGCTCTGTAATAAAAAAAAAGATAATTTTCTCCTCCATCTCCACACGAGTTGCCTGTCTGACAGGCCGAGATGGTGTTCACACAGCATGTCAGATATCACTGGAAAAGCCTGATGGGATGAAGAAAAGAGCATCAGCACCATGTACAAATTTTGCGCATGGCTGGATTCCACTTGAAGTTTAAATCTAAAATCAGCCGTTCAGCCATAATTACAACCTCCTCCTGTGGGGTCAGATTTCATGTAATGGAGGTGCAGAGTCTCGTTGGTATGCAGAGCCACCAGATAAGGATAATTTCAGGTTGAAATGAACAGTGAATAGCAGAGCAAGAGGAGTTCACAAAGACACTGGAGAAGCAAACAGGTCAGTTTCGATTCTTGGCATGCTTTTGGCACCATAATGTATATTGACAAAAGCATATATAATTTACATGTATTCCAGGTGAATCAAATGCATACTGGTTATCAAATGCAAAGTCTGACTTTTCTTCAAACATAATGGTGTCTGTCATGATTATTTTGCAACATGCAATAAGCTATTTTATGTGAATTGGCAAAATGATTTTTGACCCTGAAACACAAAACCTGTCATAAAGGTAAATTTTTTGACATTGAGATTTATACATCATCTGATAGCTGAATAAATATGTTTTCCATTGATGTATTCTGAACAATATTTGACTGAGATAAAGCTATTTGAAAATCTGCAATAGGTTGCTTTTTTCTTTTTTTTTAAAACAAAATTTAGAAAATCGCCTTTTTCTAAATGCATTGCTAAAATATTCAAGTTGTCCAAATCAATATCTTAGCAATGCATATTTCTAATCAAAAACTAAGTTTTGATAGATTTTTGTCAGGAAAAATCTATCATTCTGACCCACAAAAAAATATTTTTGGCTTTTGGTACAATTATACCTGTGTGACCTATGACTGGTTTTGTTTTCCAGGGTCACAACGTGTGTATATGAATGCAATAATAAAATAATATGATGTCAAATACCATCCATAATCAAGCAGCACAATGGACTTTTTTTACCGCTAAAAACTGAAGCAGATGACACCAGAAGCCTCGCACATTAAAGTTACAAATGGCCTCATACATTAAAAGCAAGGTGGAAAATCTCTTTATGGCAGCTGTGACCATTTTAAACGGTAACAGAATTAATTGAATGTGTGGTATTATGTGAGGCCCTGCTCTAGGGAAAACATCTGAGACTGTAATATTTTAATACTCTCTTCAGTATGACCACATAAATAATTTTAGGATTTGCTCTATATCTTCTACTTTCCACAAACTCGTCTGAAAAAAGAGCTGCTATAAACACAAAGGAGAAGGTAAGAAACAGATTAAACTGCCATTGTCATTTCTGCCTCAGGCTGTACAGCTGCAAACCCACACCAGCAGTCATTACAGGCCCACATGCTGCATGAGGAACATCTCAGTTGTAGCTATGATGGGAATTTTTCATACTAGAAAATACACTTACCAAAAACAAAAACAAAACAAAAAACACCCATGACATTTAACATTTGCCCATGTGCCAAAGTCAAAAACACATTGATGAGTTGACTATTACTCATCACAGTCATGTTATGCTTCTTCTTCTTCTTCTTCTTTTCTTTTACCTCCAGAAGGGAATAATAACACCTGGTATGTCCTCTTACCTGTCACCAGGCGTCTAGTTGATTTGGTTGGCATGCGAGAGGCACACAATCATCTCAAAGTGAATGAACAGGTTGGCTTTGATGATGTGTACTACAGGGACAGTGGTGAAGGCAGGACTGCCTCCGGCATACTTCAATCATCCGTTCTGGTCTCTTCAAGGAGCACTGATCCTTCCTCACAACATGTCAATCATTACTACAGAATGGGATAAATGCCCATCTGCAAAAGAGGATTTAAAGATGAAATGTTAGATATTCTGCATTCCTACTTCTAATGACTTGTGCCACTTCTTTTTATTCTGCTTTCATCTAGAGTCATATCTCAAGACTTGTGCTTTAGGTGATTTTTTTTTTATGCTGAGGTCATATACTCATACATTACACTGTAATTACAGCAAAGCACTAGTTCATCCGTACTCTCATGTCACTATATGAAATCCGTAAGTATTTCACTCATCTTTAAAACTGAAGACAATTTTCTTCTTCTTCTTACTTTCTGTCCGTGTATTCAACATTTTTAAGTTTCAAAAAGTACATAAAATGAAAAGATAAGATATTAATCAAGTTGTTAAATCCAATTTTTCTAAAGAGACATTTGGCTGGTTGCATAAACCACTTAGGAAGTCATCTAATTTGTTGCCTTCAAGACTTTGTTGGTTACAAAAAGGTCAATTTGAATAAGTAAAGTAATACTGATTACCTCTTGGCTAACAATTTTATTTCTGACTGAACTAACTCTTTAAAACCTTTTAACGTGGGAGGGATAACAGAAAGTTTAGTTGAATTCTATTTCTGGTCCTTAAATGTTTGGCGAGAGAGGGTCAACAGGGGCCAAGATGTATTTTCCATCAAGTTATTTCTTCTTCATGTTGAAAGGTTTGCTGGCAACACAGGGGGTGTAAGATCTCAGCAAGTCTTCAGACTTCACAGAAACTGCTCTTCACATGTGCTTAAAGATCACAGAGTGAGATACACCTGTCCTCTTCCGTCAGCTGCACATCAACATTTTAGCAGAGTTCAGAGTCTCTACTTTTAGACCAGGTTCTGGGTTTTGTATAAACTTTCATTTGTTCTCTGAGGTATACTGTAGTTTATGACATGGCATTGATGGTTCCATGAAAAACCTTGAACATCCATGGAACCTTTCAAATGCAGAAAAATGTTCGTTATAGTATTAAAAGGTTCTTTAGATTTTTTTAAATGTTCTAAAATGGTTCAGGAACTGTTCACTGAAAGGTTCTTTGGGGAGCTAAAAATGGTTACTCTATGGCTTGGCATTACTGCAAAAACTCTCTTTTGGAGCCCCCCCCTTTTTTTTTTTTACAGTTTCAGTGTAGTCTGCAGTGTTCATTTAAAAGTTCGCAGGCCCATCAATGTCTCCGAATCATAAACACTGAGGTCCACTGCTCTGCAACCCATCAGAAGAACTTCTCGCTCATTGGTATTTTTATTGTCCAATGACTAAGTGGCACTGAGGGTACAGAGCTGTCTTTGAGGTCTGGCTACACCAGGTTTCAGAGAGGTCAGATCCTCATGGAGGACAAAATCCCTCTGGAAACACTGCCGGCTGCCAATTAGTGGAGTGATCTCTGGCTCTGCAGAGGAATGTTAAGCCCGGCTGGCCGTCACAGAGCATATACACAAGCAGACAATACAGCCGGGTGACTCATTTGGAGAACAGGACAGGTCCACTGATCCACTGATCAAATGCAGCCAGTGCTGTGTAGGGATTAACATAGAAAGGTTGACCAAAGAGGGTATTTGTGTTCAAAGTACATTTCTTGTTTGTCAAGAGTCCTTGTAGTAGGGAAAGGTTTTTCCCATTGCTTTTTTATATATTTTTTCTAAACATCTAACATAGCTGCCAAGCATTAATGGCCGAATTCCTGCAATATTAGAACCATACTCCCTGAGTATATGTCAAAAAAAAAAAAAAAAAGCCAGATGCATTATAATTATTCTTTAGATAAGGTGTTATTGATTGCTTTTATTTCATTTGCTAAAGATGTATGTGCCCAGTGCAGCCAATAGCAAGTCACTTCCTTAACAAGAAGAACACAATTATTGAAGATGTCTGTGTGAGGAGACATCATCAATCACCAGACTTCAATGAAACACAAATTTACATGGCGCCACCATAAAAACAAGAGCAGGAATGAAGGTTGCTCATTGTTTGAAAGTATCAAATGCCACTCAGTAAATGAATGTTGCTTTTGTACTACTTTTATAACATAAAAGTTTGCAGTCAATCTTATTACCAAATGCATCACTGGATAATCCAATAAATCATCAATTAAATCATGTCAATTTTCCTTTAAATTAATAAGAATGTATGAGGGGACTTTCCAATGAGTCAGTATTCCTTTAAAATGTAAGCTGGCAGGGAAATTGTAGAAAACATAATGTTTACTGTATTTATTACCATCATTGAATAAAGATCATTACAAATCTGTGTTATACAGAGGTATCTTTTTTTGTATAAATTATTTCTTTAAATATAAATTATATTGTCAGAAACAAATATGAGTGAACATTTATATAAATAAGAAAATAATATTTAAAAATAACTTGCATCCTAAGAATAATTTAGATCCCAAAAATAATTTTTGAAAAATCACATGAATTTTACAATTTATTATTATTTATTAATATGGATTTGATATTTCTAAAAACACTTGATAATAATGTTCTCCAGCAAAAAAATCTGTATTAAAGTCAAATTTTGAACTAATGACCTAATAATACATTTTAAAAAATCTAACATTTTAATATTATTTTAAGCATTTAGGCTATTATTCTTTTTAGCTTTAATGTTCTATTTAATTTTTTCCAGGTTTAAATTAGATTTGGATTGGATTCCACTGTACAATAAAGCATACTGTCAAAGTTTTAATAAATTACAGTGTCTTTTGGTTGGCTAAGGTTCTCACAGTAATACATGTGGATGGATAAGAGCTTTCTGTCTCCTCATCTGAACAGACCGGGCTCTGAATAATAAAGACACCGGCGGTGCAGACGAGAGTAGCAGCACTGATACTGTTGTTCTCAATGGGAGATAAACGACTCTCCAAAGCCTGAAAGTGACAGACTCCAACTCCACGCCTAATAAAACCAGAACAAAGACAGCCAGCAGCCAGAGCAAACAACACACACGTCGAGACAGTCAGCAAAGCAGGAACACACACACACACTTTAACTTCATAAGTCAGTGAAGCAGCTACACAGAGACCAAATCTCATTTCCTCTAAAACAATTTTAGAGGAAGAACCGTCATGTTTGGTTTAGAGGGAAAACAGCCCTCATTATTCCAGACAGCAATGATATTAATGGTCCACGGCTTTGTGTCCCACACTGAGATCCTCTTGGGAATGTTTTTATTGTTCTCAGAGCTCTGGGGGGGAAGTTACTCTTTTGTGCTGTTTGAGGTTCAGCTCCCTCCTCCAAATTTAAACCTGGGCATTCTCATGTGAAAAGACAGAAACTGTTCTCAGATCAGCATGGAAGGAATTTTAAAAACGTAGCCCTGCTGCTCATATACAAAAAGCACAGCGGTGTGTTATAGATTAAAGAGACGAGAAACCGTTTACACACTCAATCAACCCAATGAACGTAAACAAGACTATTTATCATAACTTACTTCAACCTTCATGGGAAGGAACACAGCCCTTCTGTAAGGTTTGTATATTAACATCTGAAACAGTTCTAGAACTAGGTTTTATTGGGTTTCTTTATACATACTGAATTTACTGTTTATTATATTATTTAATATGCAATTACCTGTCATGTAAAAATTAACTAAATTTGCATTTGCAAAAAATATATATCAAAAATGATTGTTTATAAGAGCTGTAATTAAATTTTTAAAGTTGCGGTGACAAATGAAGGTTGTGACAGATCTTTTCTTTAGTATTTTGATTTTGAGTGAATATGAAAAAAAAATG
Source organism: Enteromius mattozi (assembly GCA_032359235.1). Classification (NCBI taxonomy): domain Eukaryota; kingdom Metazoa; phylum Chordata; class Actinopteri; order Cypriniformes; family Cyprinidae; genus Enteromius; species Enteromius mattozi. The sequence continues at coordinate 11,008,023 of JAUMHE010000056.1, read as the reverse complement.
AAGGATTCGAACTCAGCTCTATCAATAATCAGTTCTTGATTGGATGGAGGCTAATCTTGCGGTAGGTTGTAGGACGGTGGTGTGATTTATGACATTTTGCTTAAAAATTATGAGGTTAAAATTTTTTAAACATGAATAGATGAATAATTTACAATAAGATAAATAAAATATATTTAGAAAATAGAGTGAATACTCATTTAATGTCAGCTGTAAGGTAAATACTAGTAGCATAATAATTGAACATATGTAGAATATTTGTGCATGGACACCTTAGGATTACTTAAATATGGTCACATATTTATTTCTATTGGTTTTTGGGACAGTAAAACAGCATTTGCAATAATCCAGCCACAATAATTCAAAATACACTAAATTGTAATTAATTAATCAGTGCTTTTATGTGATACCGGTCCATGTTCTTAAAGCACTGACATTTATGCAGCAATCCAAATCTCTCTTAGAGACATTTACACCATTTAGAAAACTTGAACAACACATCCCGTGCATCCTCTCGTTGCTGTGCAGCCTGTGTGATAGAATCTGGGACCAGAGCAACAGGACCATCCCACACAGAGACTTCTAATGCTCAGTGTGTGAGCCTCAATTTGCTCAATACAAATCCAGTGAGGCAGCATAAGTTAATTCCACTGGTTTAGCTGCTAAACACTGTTTTGCAACCTGTCTGGTTCTCTGTCCTATTTAGCACGCCATTAGTAAGCAGCCATCACAAGCGATACTACTCCATTGACAGACTGTCCTGACACAGCAACTTCCTGTGCATACAGTTCCTCCGGCACTGGCCAAGCAGGTCTCATCGCAGAAAAAGGAAGATATGGTTTTGCTGATTTCCATAGTTGAGTTGCCACTACACCACTTGGCTGCAAAATACACCCTTCTCCACTCAGTTGTGTTTTCTAAATGAATGAAGTAATTTGAAAGTAAGTCACAAATATTTCATTATATTATTGCAGATTATTCAGTATTCAACTGTTTTTGAAGGGAGCATCCAAGTGTGAAATTGACTCTTATTACAGCTCCAGACAGTCACTAGTGAGAGGTCGTCTTCTTCTTGTGGTGCATTAACCAATCAGCCAAGCCATGATGTAAGTTTTCCTGCGGCTCCAGTCTGATTACTCACTGATCAGTCACGAGAACATCTGTGAGCCCATCAGCAAAGATGGCAAATCACATTCTTCCAGAGAATCCTGCAGCATCCTGCCACTGAGATGAATGGGAATGCTAGCTTTCTCCTGCATATTACTGTTGCCTTAATGAATGCATCCATCTGAATGTATTAATACTCCAGTGTGGATGACATCTCCTTTGTCTCAATTAATTGCAGTGATGTTTATCACCGAACAGGTTCTTATGATCGAGGATCACAACGGTAGCAGTCCCATGAGAACTGGGACTAGCAGGAACACACAAATCCTGAAAGTGGGAGCTGCTGAGCTGTGGGTTTGTCTCTGGGTAAACACTGCATTACTGTGATTGGTCGGCAGCTCTACATTACAAACCATCCCTTCACAGCAAGATACACACTCCTGCAAGACATAACACATTTTGATCCATTGAAGACATTTTGGTTTTGAGTGGAATAATGTGTATGTGAATACTCACATGGTGTGTATTTTTGTGATGTCTGCAGCCAGCTAACTGGCATTCTTCACGCACAGCACATTTTTTGGTAACAAATTTTGTCTTGCCATGATGGTTGAAGTGGTGTATTGTCATACAATATTGGGTATCTATAAACGAAGAAACAGATTTTTATGAATTTAAAAGGATATTACTTTACAAAGTAAAGCTAGAGAGCGGTGTGTTTGTGATTAGTAAACTTACTTTGAGGACACCACACATCCTCTGCCCAGCGGTTACAGCTGTAGTTGTCTAAGGCCTGTTCACATGTGAAGCACTTGAAACTCTTGGGGTACGGTGTGGCTGCACAGACATGAACACTGTGTTATAGTATCACTATAAAGTCACTTGAAGTCACTTAACAATAAAATGAATGAACAAAATAACAAAATGTACAAACTCACCGTCTACAGCAGGCATGATATTGTAGAAGTCAATGCTGTCACTTTTCACCAAATCAACAAGAAGCTGGACAAGAACATAGACCAAGGCCAGATCTGCTGCCATGGTTAAAACACTGATAGTGACTCCTAAAATAAACAGTCGAAGATCAAGTTAAAGCCTCTGAACACCTGACTTCCTCTTGTCCTAATATATATTTTGTTATGCACCTTAATATTATAATTGTTGGCATGGATATACACATCTTCTAATGCTGAAGTCTGATGAATAGGAACCCATTTCTTAACAGCAGGAAATAGTACTTCATGTAAAAAGCAGATAAATGTTTATAACTGGGATATGATGAGCTTTTAATAAGATCAATAAACTATTTTATGTAGAAACTATAGGTAAAATTTTCTTTTTTGTTACTTTCTGACTCTCCATAGACAGCAACACAACAATCACATTCAAGGCTCAGAAAGGTAGTTAAGAACATCATTAAATAGTTCATGTAGTAGCTATGATTATAAGAGAATACTTTTAAAAATCACAAATAATGACTTTATTCAACAATTTCTTCTGTTACGTTTAAGTCATTGATGCACGTTCAAAAGAGTTAGATTGTTAGATTGCTGTCTAAAATATCTAAATTTGTGTTCTGTAGATGAACGAAGGGTTTGAGTTTTCATTTTTAGGTGAACTATCTCTTTAACAGAATAATGACAAATCACAAATGCCTAAGTAACAGAACATAATTAGAGGTGATGGATAGATTCATACATTACTTCTTTTAATTACAACAAAGGCTCACACTCTGAAGAAGTGCAACCTATGAATTCTAATCAGCCAAACAACATTTATTTCATGCATTATTCAATATACTGAATGCGCTGGATTCACTAATATATCCATTTGCATAAAGCCCTCTGGTACTTCAACTGCAAGTACCTACATTTCTAAGCAGGAAACCAAAATCCAGCTTTATAACTGATGACGAGGGACTAAAGTCCCCATCCACGTCTTCCGCCCCCATATTTGAAATGTCTTGCACCTGCCCCTGGCATTTTAAGAAGCAGTAAGGCACGGTGACCTCAGAGGTTAATGATTAAGGCTGAACACATTCTCTGAGGACATTAACATGCTCTAGTGCTTGTTTCCATCAGTGTTCAGTTACTCAGCATTGACAGTGTCACTGTGTGTGATGGACATTAGCCTAGTGCGTAACTTATTTCCTGGTTGAAAAAAACATGATAGTGCATCAGCGAAACATGCTGTGAGCAATTTTTTTATATATTCACAATCTGAAAAATTAAGAAGGTTGAATTTCACTTCAAATTACTTAAGCACTCAGCATCAGTTTAGTACACAGCAATCCACAGGCTCTACTTCATCTGCAGACAGCATATGGTTTAAAAGCAAACAGATGAGTGTCATTAATCTTGTGGCAGTGACAATCTACTCCTAAGGGTCTCTAGCAAAGTAAAGAGAGATCACACATATATAATGACTGACAGCACAACAGCAATCAGCTCCACTGACCCAGAGGTTAAAACTCAAACAGGGGCCTGCAGTCTGAAGCCTTTCAGCTCCAAACGCATGTGCTCTTAGGTCACAAACCAGCCAGGGCACATGTAAGGACTTAAAAGCAGTTCATTAAGAGTGAAGAGCATAAAATGGCCATTTGCATGCATCTTTATGTTGCCATATTTATGCTGGATACAAAACCACCCAAACATGCACTCATTCTTACATAAACAAAGGCTGCATTCTGAAACATGGTGGGATTTTAGATCCAAAACCATAGTCTAGTTTGATATTTAAATGCATTCTTTGAAAGTAAATGTCTTTTAAGTTAAATGAAATGTGATGTAAATCAGTTCTAAAGGCCAGTGCTGTCTGACTGGTTTGTGAACTTCAGAGGCCTGTTGATTGCTTCAGTGATCTGTGAAGCCACCTGAATATCCAAGACTTTTAACATAGTAACTTCTTCTAAAAAACATTTGTGAGTCTATTATAATTAATATTTAGAATTTACAGAAACTAATGCCTTACTAAAAACACATACTACAAAATGGCCTACTTATCCAATACAAAATAAAAATATTGTGAAATAATATAACGCAAAACATACCTTATTCACACAAAATAATGTTTACACAAAACATGCATAAATTTAAAAATCAAAATCTACAAAAAAAAAAAAAACAAAAGCAAAAAAAACACAAAGACTTACCTTTTGTCTGTATGGAAAGCTTATAAGTTTAGCAGACAGCAGACTGTAGACAGATACCCTGATAAATGCTGAAGATTCAGTCTTGACTGAGAAAAGGAAAGAGAAAGCTTAGAAGTCATTTTCTATTTCCACTCTCTCTCACAACAACAAAAAAGGAACCACCGACCCCAACCTCCTGACAACCCACTCTTCTGATTGGACAGCAGGTGCATTGTGGGGGGCGGAGCCTCTAGCCATTGTGTGAAGTCGACAGTGTGGTGTCAAGCCAGTCTAGCCCATGTAATTAGCATTCACACAAATGCACTTAGCACACACCCCATCCCCATAACCTCTGGAACACCCACAATACTCTGCTAGATTAACTGTTCTTTCCTCAATACACTACATGGGTAAATTTTGCATTGATTTTCAATAAATCTGTAAAGATCAATCCTAAAACACACTAATGATATGAGGTGCTTGATGATCTTTAGGAGTCAGTTGCTTTATTACTTTGAAATCTCTAGCAGTAGGATTCAATTTATTCACCATATTGTAAAAACAATTCTTGAGGATCTTACCTGGTAAGTAGAGTACATACAATTTCTTATAAGCAGCCATAACTCTAGTTTTCAGTGTTGCATAATGTGAAGTATCAAAAAATGAATAATTTCCTTTCTAAAAAAAAAAAAAGCTGACCCCAAACTTCAATGGTAGTGTATTATACACATTGTATCATAAATAAAGCTTTTTATTTCAGAACCAAGGAACCCCATGTTTAAACCTTCTGTCATGGACTTGCATGGTGAGGAAAATAAACTGTTGAATTTGAGCCAGGACTGCTAACGCATGGAAGTGATTTTTTCACCACTGTGGCATTATGCAGGTTATTTAGGCTTTAGTTCCAAGGGGAATTTACCTACAGTGATATACTACGGATGAATTAGAAATTAAATTATATCTTTATATATAATTTAATTAGATTGATTGAATTACACACAGTTTTATGTTTGCAACAAAAGTGAATCTACAATCTGACCTACAGTGTAACTGTGAGCAGCACCAATAGTTATCAGTACAGTATGTGTTATTTCTCTATGGAGAGCTGCTATTCAGAGGTGAGATCTGCAGTGAGTGAAGTGAGGAAAAGACTGCTGAGTGTACGAATCACATCAACACCACAAAAACAGGAAATACAGGAGCCTTCATACTGTATGTTACTACCACTGCCTCTCTGATTCACTATGAATTTCATGTACTTTGTAAAATATATTATGGCCTTCTGCCAGTCCCCATAAAAAAACTGCATGTGGAATATCAATGAAATATGATACAGCATTGCTCATATGATATCTTGAGTTCTAGCTGTCCCTCACGGCTGTCACAGTAAATATACAGCTGTGAAATCTTCAAGTCTTGTGTAAATATCACACCACATTGAGTTTTAGTGCATCCTTTGAGCTTTATACAAGCCTGATGTGCTGACAGGGTTAGAATTACAGGAATGTTCCCAGACTAACCAGAGCTTTTAAAAATCCCTTAAATTAATGGTGGATTATCCTTTGAATATCCAAATAAAACACTGCTGATATTTTCAAATGCATTACTGAATATGACTCCCTTTTTGCCATAAACAGTTTGGTTTTTCCTATGTCTCTCAGTGAAGTTCAGCCCTCATGCTTTATGTCATGGCACTATTTCTATAAAAACTATTTCTATATAAGAAAGAGTTCTTTAAACACATTTTAGTGGAGAATGCAAATCACCCCCTCTCGCCTCCAAGGGAAGCCGTCTTCCACAGTGACAATTTCAAAACAAAGAGACTCAACAGGATTTGAAAAAAAACGAATGAAGGACAAATTGTCTTGACTTTAGGGTCTTTGTTCAGTTAGTCTTAGAGTTAGTTAATTCACTATTTTTTCATTAGCCAGAAAATAAATAAAAATGTAATTAATATGACTTATCTTTAACTGACATGGCATCAAATGATGAATCAATTATTTTCTAGCTATTAAGAGTCACAGTCACATGATTCATTTATGTTTTATCCTGTGTTCTTTAGGTCAGGTAAAAGTCAGTCTGAGTTCATAATCAAGTGAGCTAAAATCTTTTCAAAATGTAATTTGCAGTACTTGCAAACATTAATGCCAAAACAAGATGTATGGTATATGTCCAAGAATACTATATTGCTCTGTCAGCTCTTTTACTGGAAGACATTGCTGACAGATTTACTACTTTGTTTTGAAACCAGCAGATTTCTGCCTTTTGACAGAAAAACAGGACACATGACATGCTGTTCTATAGGTGTTGATGGTCCCGCCCTTCTCAAGGGCCGAAGGGCTGTTCTGATTGCCTGAGGGCCGGTGGATCCATTTCATTATATTATACAGTTCTCTATTTTTGCTTCTTTGAGGTTATAGTTGAAAAAAGAGGAATGTGAAGAAACCGGGGGGAAAAAAAGGAGGCCTAAAGTACACATGATGTCACATGAAATCTAATCTTAAAGGCCAATCTTCAGATGTACTGTACCAATCCAGAAACCATTTAGTAATTTTTTGTCCTATGAATGGCATGATTTAATGCTCCTCAACAACCTTCTCGTAAATGTGATCCTAAGTCTAGCAATTTAAAAACAATTTGTCTGAACATGAAGATAAAAAGAAGAAAACATTCCCACAGTTCACTTGAAGGCACCTGCATAAGTACGACCCAGATCCTGACCATTCAAGTGAAAAACACTTAAACCCACATGTCATGTCTCTTGAAATATGTCAGAACTAAGAGCTTAGCATGAATTAGAAAAATAAGCTTTAAAGACCTAAACCTCCCGGTTACAGGACACTCTGAGGAATCAAATTTCTGTTGAAATATGGGTAGGAAGTGACATCAAAGCAATTTTTATAAGACCTCCATGTTGTTCAGTACACAGTAACACTGGCAGAATTTCAAGTACGACACACTTAAGTGTGTGTATATTTACCAGGCTCATGAATCATCACGGCATAGCAACACTGAAAGAACAATACAAACATTCAAAGGTTCAGTTACCTGAGATTTCCTGTTGAGATCCTCATCTGGATAAAATCATTTCCACTTTCTCTCTTATACCACTTTCCTCCTTAAGAAACAGCTGATAAAAAAGAAAAAACAATTAGAGTAACCACACAGTTAAATCCATCTATCCAGACTGCTTACTTGACAAACATCTTTATCCGAAAGAGCCCAGGACAAAGTCTCACCACACTTACATCTCCTTTGTCTTCCATTGGTCAGTGACTGGTTAGGTATGTGAGCCCACCTTCACAGGAAGACAGACTGTCATAAACACACCAGGTCAAGGATATAAACTCAAGGGGGCTTTGTGTGACTCCTTTTATTGCTCAATTGTGATTGGTGCCTTTCCCAGTCATTTATCAATGCTGACCAAGTCAGCACACAGACATGTAGGTTGTAAAACACAAAAGCCCTAAGGACAATACACCACAACTAAAAAAAGGGAGCTATTAGTAGTCTTGCAGACATTTTTAATAGAAAACTCTTTCTACTTCACATTTAAATAATTTTAGTGTATACTGTTTACTCAAATCATACCAGTTTATTTTATTTTTAATAACTTACTTCTAAAGTCCCTTTAAATAAAATATCTAACTCACAACTGCATTTGAAATCAAACAAAATGAAACATAACAAAAACCTTATAAAATAAATTCACTAGTTCGCGCTTTCTCAATTAATGCGAGGGAGAAATGGCAGATGAAGTTAAGCACATAGTTAAAGCAAATTTGGCGAGCTGTCCGGAAAGCGAGCCGGGAGAACGGCAGGC
>JAUMHE010000056.1:10963565-10999866 GCA_032359235.1 Enteromius mattozi | reverse complement strand
GGGTTGGCCTCATCTGAAGTCCTCTGTGGGGTTGGCATCATCTATTAAGTGTTCTGGATCCAGGCTGGAGCTTGTGAATTCCTAGTTACCACGGGATGGCAATCCCATGGTAGAAACAGATTATATCAAGAACTGATATTTATATCAACTTCAACAACAGCAACAACAACAATAATAATAATTGTAAATAATTTTATTCAGTACAGCCGTTGGATAGACAGATAAATAAATAAATAAAAAAATTTTCTTGTTTATTTGCATTAAAATAAATTAAAAGTACCGTATAAAATTCTACTTTGGCATTACAAGCAACTAAATCTTGTAAAGTATGGACAAATATGCCTGCATTTTTGCACATTTCTTATGCTAAACGCTTTAGAAATGTATGGAAGTATTTTGTGTGCTGCTGTGTGCAAGGCAGTGTGTAAATTCTTTTGTGGATAAACACATCAATTTTAAAGTCACACTTCTCCACCAGCTCACAGCTGAACAGCAATCTTAGAAAGCGGTCAAGGCACTGGGGCAATGAGTCACTGATATACTGCTACACTATTCCATCTGTTTATTTGTCCTTTGACTAAGGCTCTTAGCAGTACAAATATTCTAATATGTGAATTACAGCCTACTTTATGAATGTGCAAAGTGCCCCCCCATGATTCAATTAGTATTAGACTGTGGAGGTCTGTGGTTGGTTGTTTTTTTTATGTTTGTTTGTGGTGAGAACGAGTTTCTGGAAATCAGGTTATGTGAAACAATTAAAAAAAAGTTGTTAGACCCTTAAGGTGCACTTTTAAACTTCTTTATTCAGTGCTAGTCTCACCCACAGAGCACATGGCTTCAGCTCCCTTGCACTGTATGATGATCATATTTCATATGAAACCTTAAACCTTTTCTCGAATGAAATTTCCTAGATTTGATGGCAGCAATGGTGAACTGCACTGAGGGTTGGGAGTGCAGTAAACTCCACTCTGCATGTGGCAAATGGCCCAGTGCTGTAGGTTGTGAATTATTAAAGACAACATATTGCAGCAGAGCTGAGGAAGAGCATTGTTGTGATAGCCAGCCCCTAACGTGACTGCTACATGAGGTCGAGGAATTTGCAAATATTTGCATTACACACAGACTAATGTTAAATATGCATTATGTGGGATGAATAAGTCACTATACTGGCACTAAAGTATTAAGAGCATGTTATGTATTGATATTCACTTAGGCCTATATTGACTGTTTTAAAGTGACGCTTTCTGCTGTGCTCCTGAAATTGATTTCAAATAGATTACAGTAGAATTAGCGAGACACTGGCTATTGATTTACTCAGTCAGGTATAAATATACTGGATTTCCACTGAAGAAAATGGATGGAAGATTCTTCCTTTCATAACAACAAATTAGCTGCACTGCACCACAAATAAAGCATTAAAAAGAGAATCCTGGGACAACCGGTGACATCTCAAATCACAACCTTAAATAAACAATGAAGCTTTGACATATATTCGTGACAGTTCAAAGCTTTTAAAGCATTCTTCCTTAAGAAATCTGATCAACAGGAAGCAGCAAATGCTACTTTCTGTTTCGCTGACGTCTCTGTCCTCCTTTGAAATTCATAGCACACACAGTCTTACAAGAGGACAACATCCTCAGTCAGCTCTGCTCCTCTGAGACGGGGATTAACGTGATGAAAAGCAGGAGCGGTGGCCATTATCGGCCCAAAGCTCTCAGAGAGGGGTTCTCCCACTATTACACATTCCTTTCAAAGACGAATTTAAATTATTGTTGTCATTCTGTTGAGTTCGTACAGGATGTATTTGTTTTGAAGCTACAAAAATGAAGAGTTCATTGACCAATGTAGGATTATTGTTTTAGAAATTATATAAAATTGAATTGAATCTAATTAAAGGAATAGTCCTAAGCTTTTTCATTTCTCTATGCAGTTACATACATTTGGATATATTTTAAATGGGCCTTAGTGCCACAAAAGTATTACATGTATTGATATGTTGGTAACATTTTACAATAAGGTGTCATTTGTTAACATTAGTTAATGTATTAACTAACATGAACAAACAGTGAACAATGCATTTATTATGCTATTTATTAATCTTTGTTAATGTAAGTTAATGAAAATACAGTTGTTCATTGTTAGTTCATGTTAGTTCACAGTGTATTAACTAATGTTAACAAACACAACTTGTGATTTCAATAATGTATTAGTAAACGCTGAAATAAACATTAGGTAAGTTTAATAAATGCTGTAGAAGTATTGTTCATTCTCAGTTCATGTTAACTAATGTTGTTAATTACTGTTAACTAATGATCCTTGTTGTAAAGTGTTACCGATATGTTTGTGTGATGAACAGGCTGTGATTTAAATCTGCATTCACATGCTGCTACATGATCACTGATTCATTCAGTTTAGCTGAAGAAATCAGTCAGACAGGTTTTGTGAATCGGATAAGGTGATTCTTTTTTTTTTTTTCAAAAAGACATTTTTTTAAAAAGAAAATGACGTGAGAAACTTCAGTGCGCAATGTGGTGGCTTTAGTTACAGCCAAGTTGAAACTATTTCAGGCACATTTCACAGGCATGTAGAGATGTATAAAGCACCGAACACACACAAGTCGCATTCAAAACTAAAAAAAAATTGTGTAAGCTGTGTGGGGAAATCATTCACCCTCGGGCGAAATTCCTATTTACCCTTTGCAAAGACCTGCCTCACTTCGTAACTGTTTCTACATCTGACAAGCCGTGCCGCTTTCACGCCACACATCATGTTCTCATGCAGTGAAAAATACATCAAATACATCGTGGAGCAATTGTGTGGCTCTTTAATGTGTCACGCCAGTTCAAGCGGCATGGGAAGCGATCATCTCTTCCTCTTTATTAGTTATAGCATAAGATAAACATGAATGAACATCTTGTTTTAAGCGCGGAAAGACATAAATATACACAATTACACACAAAGTTCAGTCTGCCAACATTAATCTGCTCTCCTGTCTGGTTTGACCGTCGGACAAAATGGTGGATTCTGCGTTACTATTGGTCAGATTGCCTGTCAATGATTGATTTCCAACCACAAAAATTCAGAGAATATTGCTAAATGTGAAATCACCTTTCTAAATAAATTGGTAAAATAACTGCATCTCTGACGTTTCTGTTAGAAACTTGTTTTGACTGAACTGGACCAACCTATAATATATATACTATACTACTATATACTATATACTACTTGAGCATTTGAAACAACATTTATGAGACATTTGATGTTGGATTTTGTTCCTGATTTGCAGTGTTATTTAAATGCGATTAAGGCTTTTTCCCTATTCAATGAGTTTAGAGTTGATCTTGCCTGAAATAGCTATCCTGAGACATTGTAAATAGAGCCGCTGAGTGAACTGCAGTGAGATTCCTTGAAAAGGGCTTTGGACCATAAACTTGAGACTAGGAGAGACTGAAAGTGAAATAGTGACTAAGTGCAAATCAGAGAAGCCAGCCACCTCCCTCTCTCTTCTCTGTTTCTTCCTCCACAGCTTTTCTCCTGTTAATAGGTTGTCTTGTGTCTTGTTAGCAAACCCCCAACAGGGAGTTTTCGTTTTGTGTTTCAACTTGAAAACTTTTTAAGTATGCAGATATTTCCCCATTTCAAGCCTGCTGTTTGTCAAAAGATCTGGACCAGCCTACACTTTCCACCTCCGGTTTCCTCCTGTGCCTTGAAATACTGTAAACAAATCAAAGGATGCTGACACCTGAACAACATAGCTATGTGCTTATTGAACATTTCAGAAAAATACATTTTTTTATTAATATAGATGTAATGCAGGACTGGAGACATTCAAACTAAATGTTGACCTACTTCCTCAGGCATGTTTCCTCTGCAGTAACTACACTCACTGAGTTCTTTGATCATCACATTTCTTCCTATGTTCTTAGTATTTTGGGGGAAATATTTCATATGCATATAGGCCAAGAAGAATGTGGATGCTATCTTTTTCAGATAGAGCTGTGTTTTTGCTCATACTGGCAAATTCACAAAAGATATAATGCATAATTATTAAACACATAAGCTGTTTGTTTGTTCTAGTATTATGACCCCTCAGCCACAATTTTGGGCACTTTGTCTGTCTGCTAAATGCCAAAATTCAAGCAATCTAGATATACTTCTTTTGCTGTGCGACAAGTAGTGTTTTTCTTGCCTTTTTGCCATGTTTTTATTGATCGAGAGAGTTGAGCAATAAAATAGAGATAGAATGTGATGGAAATACAATCTGAGCCAAACTTGAACTAAGCCACTGATTAACACTTGTACTGACTTGTTAGATATTATATATTACAACGCATCAACATTTGTTATAGGTTCTGAAGAGTCCTCAGTTGTTTTATTGCTTGATTTAACAAACAAAAAAACTTTTGATTTTCATACATAACAACAGCTCCTGAGCAGAAGTGTTCTGTTTCAAGGGCAGTGTGAGATATCATGCATTGTGCAGCCCCTCTGTTGCTATGACACGTGGTGGTCGAGTCTGTCTTTAAAGTTGGAGATCAATAGAACAGTGAGAGTTCTCCACTCTAGAGGGGAGCAGCAAATAGAGCCTCTCAAATGCAAGCTCACGCTTGGTGAAATGGAGAGCCTCGTCTCTCTACTGCTTTGTCAAAAAAAGTCAAAACACAGTGGGCAGGCTTTTTGAATTCACATTTCAATAGATGCAAATAGAGGGGTGAGTTGACTGTGCATTCTGTTACTGATAAATGTAACATAGGATTTGACAATTGCACTTCCATCTGAATACAACGGCTGACATTGTACAACAGCCCTGTCCTTAGAGCTGAACATGTACAGGAGGCACTTTCTCTCTGTGAGACTCACTGATGTTTCACAAAAGTAACAGTCCCCTCACCAGACTTTCCAAAAGCAATTTGTCTGTTGTCCTCTGTTGACTGTCTATAATTTTGTCTGTCCCAAAGATAGGCTGGTTTATTCCATTTATAATGTTTTCTAGCTTTACAGTTACAGCTTTTTATATAATATATAAAATTATAATAAAATACCAAAACAAACAATTATAAAATAGTAATATAATGATATAATTTATTTTATAATATATTAATGTATTACACCATTAATGTATGGTTTTTGATGTGACTTATTTTCCTTATACATAATGTGGAATAGAATAGAATAGAATAGAATAGAATAGAATAGAATATATATAATACATATGATATTTACATGAAAATTAGCTTTTCAGAAGAAATACAAAATATTGTCATTGTACCATTTCCAAAAACAATGGTAATACTGTTATTTTAATGTTTTGTTACCAAATATTAGCTCAGAATAATAGACATTATATTTCAGAAACAGCTCAACATCCACCAGAAGCGCCTTACATTAGTCAGTGCTGTAAAGTGCTGTACTGTGTATTATTTATGCTTTGTGACGTAAAATATAAATGCATTCATATATAAATGTCTTTCTCTCTGTTTTCTCCCAATAGCTGTATCCTTCATGAGACACAGTGCATCAGCTTTTGGTTTTGCAGTAAGTATAATCTTCAGCGTTAATGAGCTACATTCTATTTTTAGGCAAAAGTTACTGGAAATGTGTGCATTTGTATTTGCTTAATGTTCCGTTGTCAAGCTAGGTGTAAATATTATTTATATGCATTTCCCAACACCTTATGTAGGATATGAGAGATGGTTGCTGCTTAACAGGATATTTTTATAATCCAGTTTTTGTTTTTGATTTATTACATTTACATTCATTACATTCTTGTGCTCAAGGCAGCTGTGGGAGTGTTTCATTACACTAAATGCATCACTGGACCTAAGTTAGTGACATAGTGAGATGATGTAATGAGCATTATTTCTGTAGCACTGATGAATCACTGTTGTTTTTCAGTTTGACGCGACGTTAGATGTTCTTTCCTCCATTATAGTGCTGTGGCGCTATAGCAACGCTGCAGCAGTGCACTCTGCCCATAGAGAATACATGTAAGTAAACAAAAGACGAGCTGTCTGTGGTATATAGGGCACTGCATAGTACAAAAAACCTTCAGAAAAACACTGAAAAGGATGAATAATGCTTCCTCTGAACAACACTCAAAAAATACATTCCAAACATTTCAAAATATAAGTCAACATTTCACTGTCAGTGCCATTATTAGCAAAGCTAGTGCATTTGAAATTGCGGTGGGGCATGGTTGAACACAAAATCTATTCTCTTTGGACTAGATCCTACCAACATTCAGCGCGACATGTTTTAAGTCTGAACATGTTCGATTTATCAGGTTTGTTGTTTATCAGGCCTTGTTTCTGGCTTTCACCTTGTCTGTCTCAATTGGAGACGTATTACTTTGATAAAGGCCTGTGCTGCTGGTTTCATCCTCAGTCTGTGGGGGTGAATCTCATTTCTCAGGTCGATGTGTCAGAAAGGGAGATTTATAGTGCAATACTAGAGAACAATTGCAGGTCTCTGTAGGTGTAGCGGTGGCCGCTTGTCATACAGAGAATCTGACCGTGTATTGTGGGCACTTTTCATATTTTTCAGAGTTGATCAGGTTCCTGCAGGTTTACTATAAAAAAACGAAGCATTTGTAAATCAATTGAGGCAAGTGTTCCCTAGGTGAACCTTTGTGAAACAGCCTTGAATCAACATCAGCTACAAGAAATATACAAAGTATAGAAGATGTATGATAGTATATACACTACCATTATACTACTATGCTCACTAATGCTGGATTTATTTGTACAAATTCCACTATTAACTAGTTGTTTTTTAGCACTATTGACATAATGTCTGTTTATTAGTACTTATAAATTCTATCTATTGATAAGTAGTAATTAGGAGTTTGTTGAGGCAAAAGTTGTAGTTCATACCTAGTAAATGGTAAGAATTGGACCATCACTACTCCAGTCTTCAGTGTCACATTATCCTGATTTGGTGTTCACGAAACATTTCAATTATTATTATTAATCCTGAGAAAGTTTATATCTTCATGTCTTTTTGCAGGATTCTTTAATGAATTGAAAGTTCAAAAGCATTTATTTACTTTTTAATTCAACTTTATAAATGTATTTTCTGTCACTTTTAATTAATTTAATGCATCTTTGCTGAATGATGTAACAAATCTTACTGACACCAAACATTTTATCAATAAAGTAACTCAAATCATACAAACTAATTAATCTGCCTGACATTTGATTAAATGTATTATTTTATCAGCATATTTTTTCTGGTTTTCTTCATCAACAGAGCATGTGTGATCTTGGGAGTGGTTTTCATCTTGTCATCTATGTGTATTTTGGGGAAGGCCATCCATGATCTGGCAACCAAACTTCTCCCTGAAGTGGTGAGTTCAATGGCAGTGTCTCATATTTATCATTTTAAGGTTAATGTTCTTATATTGAATACTAGATAATAAAGTTTGTAGGCAAACTTTAAGTTGGCTTGAAAAAGCCTAGCTAGAAAGTATGAAGTAGTTTAGGGTGTTGCTGTGGGGTTGCTAGGGGACTTGGAGTGGTTTCTAGGGTTAACCGGGGTAGCTGCTTAGGTGTTGCTATGCGGTTTCTTGGGTACCTGGGGTGGTTGCTAAGGTGTAGCTATGTTGTTGCTAAGGTACCTGGGGCAGTTGCTAGGGTGTTGCTATGCAGTTACTAGGGTACTTGGGGTGGTTGCTAAGGCGGTTGCTAGGGTACCTGAGGTGGCTGCTAAGGTATAGCTATGTGGTTGCTAAGGTAACGCTATGTGGTTGCTAGCGTACCAGAGGCAGTTGCTAGGGTGTTGCTATGCATGTTGCTAGCATGATTTTATCATGATTAGCATGTTTCTAGCATTACTAGCTGGTTACTAGCATGATTATTGCATGATTAGAATGTTACTAGCATGTTGTTAGCATGATTAGCAAGTTAATAGCATGTTGCGAGCATGATTATAGCATTATTTGCATGTTACTAACATGTTGTTAGCATTATTAGCAAGTCAATAGCATGATTAGCATGTTGCTAGCAAGTTACTTGCATGATTAGCATGTTACTAGCATGACTAGCAAGTCACTAACGTGGTGTTAGCATGATTAGCAAGTTAGTAACATGATTAGCATGTCACTAACATGTTGTTAGCATGATTGGCATTTTGTTAGCATGATTCCAGCATGATTAACATGTCAATAGCATGGTGTTAGAATGATTCTAGCATGATTACCATGTTGTTAGCATGATTCTAGCATGATTAACATGTCACTAGCATTGGGGTTAGCATGATTCTAGCATGATTACCATGTTGCTAGTTTGAAAAAGTTTGAAAAGTTTAAAATAGTTTAAGAAGTTAGAACATGTAAAACAGTTTAAGTTTAAAAAGTTGTAAAAGTTTGATGTTTTCAGTCTGAAATACTTAGACTGAATAGTCAGATTATAAAGTCAGATTATAGATAGGATTAGCATGTTACTAGCATATTGCTAACATGATTTTAATTATTTTTTTTAATCTTCATTTTTATGAAAACCGAAAGTGTGATCAGTTAGAAAAGATATAGCACACCCGGTGAGATCAGTCTGAAGATCTGGGCTAAGATTGGAGTCTGTAGAGTTAAAGCTCTAGGAGGAGTTAGAGACAGAAAGTTTAGTCTTAGAAGAATAATAATAATTTTAAGTAGAAGATCAGTAAGTTGGCTTTCTCAAGCCAACTCAATAATAGGTGTTGAGTTTGACAAATAGATGGAATACAGTCATCTTCACACCTTCTCGTTCTATCTCTTTTGACCCTTAAATATGACTTTAGGTTAGCTGACAAACTCTTTCTACGCTGCAGTATTTCATCTCACTGTCATTTGTGGATTTCTCCAGCAGTCACAGCTAACAGCAATGTGTTCAGTCTTTATCCGTTAATTAATCAAAGACTGGCATCACTCCAAAGAGCTGCGGGATAATCATTTCAGAGGTGGTGATTAATGGTATTGCGATTTTAATCTCTATATTTTCATTTCTTTTACGCGGCTGATAAAATACTGATACATCACTACTCTGACATTACTGAACATTATTTATGATCCTCTACCAACAAAATGTTAACAGATAACCAGGTCTGGAGACTTGCAGCTATCGGTGCGTCACTAAATACCTTCTCTGTATATGCTGAGTGAGGAAACATGTAAGGAGGGGAGAAAGAGTAACAGAGAGAAAAATTGCAATACTCCAAATAAATAAATAAAAAAGATTAATGACAACCAAAACAACATATTTTCCCCTTATTTGCCATTGACAGCCTTAAGGCATCTCTCTAATCAAAGAGAGTCTAAATGTAAATCAGTGTTTATTTTTTCTGGCTGGGAAATAGCAGTTCACACCCTTTCATCTTTCCAGACTCTAAAATGCTAATGAGCGTGAGGAAAAAAGGCAGTAATCTGTAGTCACACATAGATGTCGCTGACAGGAATAATAGGTGTCAGGGGTCTGTTATGGTTCACTCCGCAGCACAGCAGGAGGGTCAGGATTAAGTTTTTATCACTGTCTTCTGTGGGATATTTGATGAATTTCTAATGTGCAGAAAATTATCAAAAAGTTTTCTCTTTTATTAGATGCTGCCAAGATCTTAGTAGTTAAGAAATTTACTGAGTGGAATGAGTGACTTGCACCCAAGATTGTCATCATTAATTAAAACTAAAACTGTTAAAAATAGTTTTGGTTAATTTAATTTAAAGCTAAATAATAGCATTACAATATAAATAATACTAAAATAACAGGGGTTGCACCGAATATACTAACAGAGTATAAATAATAAAGTATATAAAAAAAAAATATATATATATATATAGATATATATAAATATGTATATCAGTGGCATTCCGTCCATATAAGCTGCATTGCACCTCATACCTAGGCGTCTGAAAGAGGTTGACGGGCTAATTAATATAAGCATGATTATAAATTGAAAACTTAAAGCGTTGGGAATATACTGTATACAGTTGTTTATTTAAAAGTAAGTCACTAGTGAATGTCACCTCTTCCTTATAAGGCTGATCTGATGGCATCACAGACAGTTTTAGTTATTCATATATTCATTCAAGCCTTGTTCAGCCCCATAAGTGCTAATGAAACATCACAACAGCAGCTTTAATGATGGATTTGTGCTGGCCGGAAGCCATCGCTTCTGTCTGCCCTCTACTGTTGCATTAGGATGGATGATTCGGAAATGGGCTTCCACCTTCTTTAATGTGCTTTTTTTCATTCTATCAGCCTGCAGTTTCACATTCATTAGACCTGGGCTCTTCATGTCTGCACCCTTCACTGGCAAACGGCCATCAGTCTGAATATCTAAGGTGGCCGTATTGAAAACTGTGTGGTCCAATTCATCCAAATTGCCAGTCTTAACTAGCCAGTCTACAGCTTAAATGATGAAAGTCAGAATTTAAACACATTCTTTGTCTCTCAGCTGCTCCTCAGAGATGAAGGTCTCTGAACAAACTGTCTTATTAGAAATCTAGGAGAAATGCTTCTGGATGTTGTGTGGGTGGAAAGCAGACATTCTTAGTTTGAAAGGAAAAGAGAAAAGCAAAAGAGACAAACACAGCTGTAGTTCATTTATGATGCACCTGAAAATGTCCTCAGGACTGATACCACTCATTTATGTAGTTTATAATAGCTGTTTTTGTACCTCTTGCTTTCCTTTTTCTTGGTGTTTTGTTTGGAGATCTTCACCTAATGTTTTAATGCCTTTTTTTGTGAAGCTTTGTGATAAAGCTTTTGTGATCAGTCTCACTTACCGTGTGTGTTTAGTTTTTCCCATATTTCTGTTACAAACATGTTAATTTATCTGTTAGCTGTATCTAAATTAAAGTTTGTTGTGAAAATCAGTTTTTGCGAGTCTTATATCTAGTCTTTGTATCTAGTCCAATCTTATCATGCTTTTTCGGTTCTTTATTAAATATTAAGCTGGGTACTTTTCACTTAAAATGAACTGCACTTCATCTCTGTATCACCTCAAGAGCCGACAAGACATAACTGAAGGGCCTACTGATATTATATTCTTATACTTGTATCCCTCTTTTACTTCCACAAGAGTTCAGGCTTTAATATCTCCATATGGCATTGCCTGTGCTCCCCTCATGATTCAACCATATGGACCCTGCATCATTTCTACTGTGAACAATTCTGCTTTCTGTCTGTTACTGTCTGTCTCTGTGCCAGGATGACTTCCTGTTCAGCGTTTCTATCGTCAGTGGCCTCATGTGTGTCATTCTTGCTGTTGCCAAATTCATGCTGGGAAGGATTTTGACCAGCAGAGCCCTAATCACTGATGGTATGACACACACACAAACACACACACATCGTGAGCACGTACCATGTCACTGTTTCTCATTCAGTTCATATTATTAACTCACAACATCATGGTGCCACCTGCCTCTGTGACTATGAATATATTACTTTTGTTTTACATTTGCAGGGACTTCTTCAGTCACTTTTTCAAATCTCTTCACATAGTGAGCACAACAATCTATGCAAGCTTAGCTGCGGATCATTTTTTATTGCTTTGGCCCCAAATGCAGTCTGTGACTACAACTATAAAAGGACATGAAATCTTTACTCATTTAGACGCAACCAAATGTTTCATTATCTATAATTTGCAAATATAAATGCTCTTTTCAAAACTGTAAAACTTAGGTTCATAATAATACTTATTGAAATATATTCTAAATCTATAAAAATAAAATCCTGTCAAATTAGATGAAGCTGAACACTTACACAGGTGTTAATCTTTCAGTTTCAGTTTGCTGGTGTTACAGACTTGATGTATGAAGGGTTTTGGTAGATTTAGTGCGTTTTGAATGTGAAATAAGCTGTTGTGCCAAGATGAAATTTGGTTGGGAGAACTGTGAAGAGTTTTAAAATTAGATGTAACTATCAAGAAATATTTCCTAGTGAAAAAATAATAATAAATGACGTTTTGAGTTTATTTCAAAATTTTCATTTTAAAAGGTTAAGTTCATCCAAAAATGAAAATTCTGTCATTAATTACTCACCCTCAGGTCGTTCCAAACCTGTAAGACCTTTGCAATGCTAGGAGAATACTTTTTTGTGCAATAAAACAAAAATAACATAATTTAACCCTACCATTGTTCTCCTGTGACTTGCGTCTTCCGCCACTTTAGAGAACATCATAAAACTTAAATGCATGCTTTCCTCTAGGCACAAACAGCCGCAGATTACGCACATGTGCATGCTTTCTCCCAGATGTAAACAAGGCTGATTACGGCAAATACGTTAAAGCTTGTGTATCCGTTGCGTTGTAAAATGGCGGAAGACGTAAGTCACGGGAGAAGAATGGCAAATATTACAAAAGTTAAATGTCATTTTTGTTTTTGTTGCGCAAAAAAAAAGTATTCTCATAGCGCGGCAAAACTGAAGTTGATCCACTGATGTCACATGGACTGTTTTACCAGTGTTTTTACTACGTTTCTGGATCTAGGATCATTTCAGTTGTATTGCTGTCTATCGAGGGTCTGATGGCTCTCTGATATCATCAAAATATCTTAATTTGTGTTCCAAAGATGAACGAAGGTCTTATGGGTTTGGAACGACATGAGGGTGAGTAATTAATGACAGAATTTTCATTTTTGGGTGAACTAACCCTTTAATTTTATTAAAGTAATGTTATTTTAATAGTTTTTTTTTTTAATTAGCTTTATTTTTTACAAGTCATTATTTTTTGGTACTTTTTCATGTAATTGTCAAGCTTTATTTTAATTAGTGAAAAAATAATTAGTTAACAGTAACAACACTGCTATTTATAAACCTTAAATTAAGGTCTCACAAAGATGAAATTCATAGCAACACATAAAATGTAATTGCTCTTTATTCATTTATTGTTTTTCTGAAGGCTTTAATTCTATGGTTGGGGGCATCATGGGATTTTCCATCCTCATCAGTGCTGAAGTGTTTAGACATCATCCCACCGTCTGGTACCTGGACGGAACCATTGGGGTTCTGATTGGACTCATCATTCTAGCTTATGGGGTCAAGTAAGTGTATTCACTGAGAAAATACTAATAGTCAATCACACTTTAACGTCTCTAATGTGAATCTTTCCATTCTTCACTTCTCCTGCAGGCTGTTGATCGACATGGTGCCACGAGTAAGACAAACTCGAAACTATGAACGCTTTGAGTAACGCTGGTTCAGAAGAACAAAAAAAGGCATCATATGGATCCAGTTATCCCTCTCAGCTCCTGCTGCTCTCTCAACTCAAACACGATACCCAAATACATCCAGGAATAAAGTCTGCTGGCAGCCAATTCAGCATCATGTATTGTAGAATCACCGCTCCGACCAGCTCCTCAGGTCCTCTTTCACTCTGCACAATATTTAAGAGTAGGAAGGAGGAAGAAGAATGAGCTGGTCAGTGGATCGGTGATGTCACTCCTGGCACTCGAGATATGGACGGAGTCACTGGTTTTAAACAGAGATCAGCATTTATTGGCCACATCCAAGAAATACTATTATGCCACATTTTGTTTTTGTTTTAGAGGAGGACATTGATTCATACTATATTCTACTCTTTGTTTAATGAAAAGTCATACTTCATTTCAGGTCATTTTTAGAGATCATCTTTCTGTTATATCACATCGTTCCACCGGTTGTTCCCCAGAATGATTTAATTATATGGTATGTTTATATATTAGTGTATAATGTTGTATATAACTTTCTCAGAGCTAGAGACCAGCATTGTTTCCAGTGTAGAGTTGATGCTCATTTCAGTGAAGAAAGCACACAGAAATGTCCTGAATTAGGCACAAATATAGGTGAAAGACCACAGTTCAGGGTCAGTAAGATAATTATATGAAATACCGAGATTGAAACATAGCTTCAGTATTAACAGGAAAGGCCCATAATGCATAAGTGATCTGTGAAAGACACTGAGTTCTTATGAGTAAATAGTCAAAATGACTAACCAGCACAGAAAGGTTATAGAAGCTTGAAATTCCTGACCGTTGAACCATTTCTAGAACAGCAATCAGAAAAAAAGACAAAAACTGAAATATTCCTGAGTCTATGTACTCTTGTCTTTAACTACTTTTACTTTTTCGCTTGTACTGTGCATTTCAATGCAAAATATCCTTTTTTCTCCATGTTTTTAGCTGCACTATTTTTTTTAAATTTAAAGCAATTGATTAATCTGATCTTTGCTGTGTGATGATCTGCTATGTTTAACTGGTGCTTTCTGTGGCATGCATTGCTGTGTCTGTTTGCCACTTGCTATTGAATTTATCAGATATTCTTTTCATGCCAAGACAGAATGAGATTAGAATGGCCTGAAGTGTCGTCTGATGTAGAAATGATTGATTTGGGCTCCAGCAGACAGAATGAATGATTGTTGTATTACAGGTTTGAGAGGCAGGGCAGCTTATTTCACAATGGAGCGCAAATCATTGGAAAAACAAAGCACATATTAGTTTCTTACTGCACTGTTTAACAAAATTAATCTATATTATAATGGGTTTTTCACCTTTCATTTGTTTCTCTACAGAGATTGAAGCACAAATCCAAATGTGGGTCATTTATGACCTACAATTCTACACTGCTGTTTTGGGGTCGGTAAGATTGGTCTTTTTTCTGGAAAAACAATACTTAATTTAACAAGGATGCAGTAAATTGATTTAAAAGTAACAGTAAAAAATTTATGTTGCAAAAGTTTCTATTCACCAAGGGATCCTGAGAAAAATTGCAGTTTACACAAAAATGTTAACAGCAACTAATTTGCACAGTTGCTTTTTGTTTTATATTACTGTTATAATCAATAAATCAATAAAAAGTTGTTAACCAAAAAAACATTATTAATAGCAAATCCTCATATAAGAACGATTTCTGAACGTCCATGTAACACGGAAGACTGCTAAAATTCAGCTTTGCTTTTGGTAATAATTCACATTATAAATGTTTCTACTTTATCTCAAATAAATTCAGCTTTGTTGAGCCCAAAATATATATTTCAAAAACTTTTTAAAATAAACTTACCGACCCCAACCTTGTGAACGTATTGTATTTTAAAATCCATTTATTCTATTCGTATATAAAACACATCAGTGAATATAAAAATGCACATTAACTTAAATTAACATTAATTATTTATTCACAAATTTTACTTCCTAAGCACAAAGACGTGTTTTTAAATCTAATGCTTTTGTTACTGACCATTCCATGTACATAAACTATAATTCCTGTTAGAGATAAAGTGTTTGATGTGTTGAAGGCAAATGAGCATCAGTGGAAGATCTTTTTACCGTCTCACAAGCACAGTACCACAAAAGGATCCTGCTTCCTTTTTATACATCATCAACATTGAACATCAGCAAATTATATTTTCCGCAATTTTAAACATGACTTATTATTGCTTCTGTGTCTTACTATGAATGGGGCGTAAATGTAACTGAATGTAAAAGACTGTGCTCGGTTCACAGCTCATCTACTGCACACCTACTGATTCATGTATCTCACCGATATTACCAGACAATCACGAGTCAACCAATAACTGCAGCACAGACTCCCAAAGCCTTTTGTCTACTACTCAATGTGATCTCATCCGAAGAGGGAAACTTTAAAGCGGAACATTTCATATTTATGTTCTTTTAATCATCAAAACAAAGCTGTTGTTTTTATTTATTATTTATTTGTACTCGAGTGATGCCATTGGCGTGTTTGTGCCGTAACACAATAGCGTCTTTCCATATACGTATCAGTGGACACATTATAACTTGAATATTTTTTCAAATTCAGTGTTCCATAATCCTATATAAAATGTACTGACTTAGAGTGTATGTGTGTGTAGACTGCCCATGGTAATGTGCCGGATTAATGCTGTATTATGTTTACAAAATTTGGTATTGAGTACTATTGAGTATATTCAGATGTCAGGTCACAACTGCCAGATAGGCAGGTTGCTTCTTTTCGGTCAGTTCATTCATTTTCTTCAGGTATATTGTGCTAGTTTTGTAAATCTTAGCATGTGTTAGGCTGTAATGTACCATCAGCTAACACGTAGGAGAACAGCGCTGTCTGTTCATAGACTTCAATGGCTGTAGTTGCTTATCCATTACTATAAAGATCATCAGGGTCACACAATTGTTACATTTGCTTAGTTTAGGTCGTGCAGATTGTATAAATCAGTCTATATTCCAAAGACAAACTGACAGCTGGACCCTGCTTTAGTTGGCTCAGGCCTGAAGTCTGTACTTATGCTGTAGTTTAGTCTTAAGCAATAGCCTAGGCCTACACACTGCTACGCTTTGCATGAAAACACCCACATTTACCCACCAAAAGCTGCACAAACACACACTGACACACACAGACACACGCATGCACAGCACAAACAAACACACACACACCATTTCTAATGTCTGGCACATAGACGAGAGGTTCTGAATGTGCATTTACTTCAATAGTAATACTGATCTATATTTCTGTAGAACATGTGAAATATGGCTTGACCTAAAGGTTGTACAAAAATAAAATCTCCTAAGAAAACACTGCTTGATTGTGTCTATTTGTTTGGATTGTGTATTACAGTGTGCTATGCTTAATATTTAGTAGGCCTTTTATTTTTTGAGTTAGTTTGTCACGTTTGTTGTAAAATTAGGAAAAAAGTTTCCCGTCCTACAACAAGAGAATCTGCACTTTCTATGACTCTTAAGATTTGTTTCAGAAGGAGGTGTTCTGCACTTTCCATCTATGACCACTAGATGGGGAGAGTAAGTAACAGGACACGACGGACAGCTGTATACGACTGATCTCTTTCTCTTTAGGCCTATTCCTTTTTTCTTTATTTTTCTTTCGTCTAAACAAAAGCTACAGTTACAACTTCAAATGTATATAAACAGTTTATTAATTACCAATAGGTTAGTGTACTGTTAATTTATTTATCAATAATTGCACGTGGTTTGTAATGAAGGGGTTTATTTTTTATGTTTAAAGCTTTTAGATAGGTGGGGGCAAAGAAGTGAATGTTTGTAATACTTCATACAGCCAGTAGAAGGCACGAAAACGAGATTTGTTTCTCACAAGTAACCTCTGCAGGTAAACAATGTTAATGCCATGGTGTTTTGGTACCTTAATGGTGAAAGAAAATCTGAATCAGATAAAACAGGGATGTTTACCTAAAGCTTGACAATCTAAAGCGAAAGTGGTGTTACTACGTTACGTTTTTAACATTGTATTTAACAAGGAGTTAGATCCATTGTGTATGTCACATGTAAATATAATTATGTCATTTTCTGTTACAGATTCAGTGTGATTTCAGTTTAATCTAATAAACAGCACTTGTGAAAAATACCATCTGCCTTTTCAGCTGACGGCACTTGGATTTCAGAGCACTTCTGCGGGAAACTCTGACTGCGAGACACTAGAGTCAGACTGTGCTGAATGAGACAGATTTCACACTGGATGCAGGCGCGGAGTCAAACTTAAGCTTGGAGCCATGGTGACAGACAGACCACAACAGCCGAATTCTCTTGGGCAATTGGATGTGGGGTTCAGAGGGGAGTCGAGCTTTCAAATGTTGCCCCAAAGCCAGAGGGAATGGCTGGAATCTCCTGATCCATTCCTCCCCCGCAAGACCCGCCTCAAGTGTAAATCCCAGACTGACATGTTTGAAATGACAGTTACAGCTGTTCAGTGTTGTTTTTGGACTCTGAGTCTATATGCAAAATGGACTTTGACTTATCCAGATTCCATTACTCTTACATGTCAAGGATACTTACTTTAGAAACGATGTTGCTGTTTAAAGATACGTATCAAACATTTTATGCTTAAATGTGACCCTGGACCACAAAAACAGTCTTAAGTCTATTAAGGGTATTTGTATATTTGTAGAAATAGCCAAAAATACATTATGGGTTGAAATTATCCATTTTGCTTTTATGCCAAAAATCATTAGCATATTAGGGAAAGATTGTGTTCCATGAAGATATTTTGTAAATTTCCTACCCCAAATATATTAAAACTTTATTTCCATATTTTCAAATAGTTGTATCTAGGCCAAATATTGCCATATTTAACAGATCATATATCAGTGGAAAGCTTAAAATATGACTGATTTTGTGGTCCAGGGTCACAAATGTTTAATATAAGCTATATACGGTATGTATGTATATCAGTGCGAACCTGAAAGGAAGAGGCATATTGGGCGGCAGTGTCTCTTGTTCCATATAGTACGTGCTTTTGGATCTGACTAATAAGAAGGTGGTTCACATTTCTCATTCCCAGGCTGGTCAGGCTGCTCCAGTAACTCAGAACATGTTCGAAACTCTCCTCCCCTCTGAGGTGGATGAACCTTAAAGCAGGGGTGAAGCTTTGTTCACTGAATGGAGCAGCATTCCAGAGGTGATGTGAGCATACCACAACACAAGATCATGTGAGCTACAGCACACAGCTGCAGATCTTCATCTGCTCTGATCTGGCTTTGGCCTCCATGGCCACAGAGCAACAGAGTATCAACCTCTAAATTCAGGGTCTTTTATGATTACATTGATAAGGCTTATGCCAGTTTTTCTGCTTAAGTTCATCTCTCTGAACCACTGTGGTTAGAATCTGATAGTAATATATAGTGCACAAAAGAGAGTAGGTACTTATGTTCTAAATCTTGAGATTATATACTGTTGCTGAAGCTACCAAACACATCTTATGTTTTTTTAATTAGCTTTTTATATTTTCAGTTCACCACAAACAAACCTTTAATTACAAACCTGAAAATGTGTACCTGTTACTTAATAAAATAAATAAAGCAGTACAATAACCTATAGGTAAAGTTAAAAATGAAGACTAGCTATATATATATTCATGATCTGTTTTACATGGTCACCTCTTTGGATATTTATATATTTATGAACTAATCATGACTGTATAAAGGGATTTCAGCAACAACCTTGAAAACTTTCACGTGCCGCTTCATCCTCACCACTAGATGTCAATATAAAGTCCAAGACGACCGGCAGGAGCATAAACAAAACAAATTTAATGTCATGATGATGTGCTTACAATTAGCATAAAATTAATGAATAATATTTATGGTCTTCACAGCTTATTTTGTTTTGCAGATGACTGTAATTTGATATTCTGCATTCATGTTTCTTTTTTAGCATATGGTGATTAATATCAACTCATGCTTTAGTGAGTGCTTAACCGTGTTGTGAGGTGTTGTGTGCTTTGTCAGAAATAGGTCAAGCTGTCCATCTTCCTCCAAACAATCAAACAATGCAATTTCTCTGATGAAAACCAGCTATCATGGGGTTAGAGCCCAGACAGAAGACAGCACCGTATTGATCCAATGGCCTGAAGGGTCATGCTAATGGAATCTGGTGTTGTCCTATAGCAAATTTATACATAATGATATAAACAGTGGTCCAGACACGTGAACAATGTACATAAATGAACACCCATCAGTATACACTGACACTGACTGATTGAGACCTCAGGATTTGCTGCTTATGGAATGTCTGTATCAGCCAATGGGAGACAGGAGGGGGGGAGCAGCTGTTGCCATGACAACAGCCATAAGCTTGCCATATGGAGGGGGAGGGGGAAAACAGGCATCTAATAAATGCCAATGAGCGGTGGATGGAGACGTCTGCAGTGTTGGCAGATGGACTCAATTTACCACAGGGAACATTCACAAATACAAACCTGAGAAATTATTTCACTGCCAGAAAAAAAGCTTTTCTGCTCAAGTGCCAGTATATTTTGAGAACTGTCAGTATTCTGAATGTGTTCAGCCTTGCTGTCAGAAAAATGAAGGGAAGACACAAGTGATGTTGAAAAGAAAATAAATTGAACTGGCAGATATTTAAAGCTGATATCTCTGCTGAAGTATTTTGAGGAATGTTTGAGTGATTTCTGTTTAGCTTTAAAGTAGAAATAAAAGAACCTGAATGCAAGGAATGAAAAAAACAAACAAACAAAAAACACACATTTAGATGGGGTGCAAATATACAGTACATATTATTATATTCGAATTCAAGGTGTTCATAAAACAATTGCCAGAAATAATGTGGATGACCTACTACTTTGTAAACTGATGCTGTAAGCCACGTGACAATGACAACTTGATGACTCTAGTATTTTCGAAATACATTCATACTGCATGTTTAAACAAGTAACACATTGAAAAATTAATGAGTGAGTCATTGAAACAAGTAACACATTGAATCAGTTATCTAACTGATTCATTCATGAACACTGATTTAATCAGGAACTAAACACCACTCCTGTCTGTGGATTAGTTTGGAACTATTTTTGGAACAAAAGTACCTGTGTCTAAAATGTATTTTGCTTAATATTAATTTAACTACTATATAAAAGATTATATAGTTATATAATATCAGATTAGTCATTGTTCTGACTATCAGCACATTTAATATTGTAGTTGCAATGTCAAGTGATAATGCCTAATGGACCATTTGCAGGAAGTCTGATTGACAGGCGATCTGACCAATCATAATGCAGAATCTGCCATTTTCGTACGACGAACAAACCAGACGAGACAGTAGATTAACTTCAGTTAACTTGAACTTTAAGAATGGTCTTTACTGATCTCATTCCGTGGTTGAAACAAGACACAGATTTTTGCAAAATCATATTTATTTTACGAGTTGCCAATTTGTATGAATTTGTACGAATTACCTACACCTAACCCTGCCCCTAAACCTACCTGTCACTGGGGTTTAGACAAATAGTACAAAATCGTATGAGTGAGGTTGTACAAATTCATACGAATTAACCCCCTCGTAAAATACGTACGACTTGGTCATGAGACTGTATTGGTTTTTGCAAAGGGTACAACTTATATAGTTGTTCCATGTTTCCATGTTTTAGAATCAAATTCCAGCATGGTCAAGTAAGTTAAATGCACCTATGCCATAAAATGGCAGTTTTGTGTCTCAAATAGGTGGTGTGTAAGGTGTCATGAAGGAATATGACTCCAGTCCTGGCCTTACACACCTCTGGGGATGTTAATGTGTAAACTTTATCACAGAGTAAATGTTCCACCAGTGTCCTTCATTTCCAGAATTGGGGACCATTGAGTGAGAGTATTTCTCTGTTTAAAAGTGGGAGCGCATATTTAACACGTTTACCAAGAAAACCTCTGGAAAAACAGCGTATTGGAATACAATGATGCTTTCTGTGTGAATGGCGACTTAGAGAGTATAGCTCTCGGTTTCCAAAGCACTGTTTACAAACAAAATAAAACGGAGGGAGGACATAGAGATTCGAGTAATTAAATGTATGGCAAACACCCAAAGATTCCAGTCTGACCTCAACAGACAGAATTCCTTAAACATAATGAATGAACAGAGAACAGGCGTGGTAGGTCTGGATTTGTGCCTAGATTATGCAATAAATACACACACTTTTGTGTTACAACATGCCATTGAAATAATTGCGTCAATGGTGCAACGAACAGAGAAAATAATTGAGCATAAAGGATTAGCTGTCCGAACGTATTCATGTTTATTCAAGGCAAACCAGTTGTTACAATCCTGAAACATGCTTTCTTTTTTAGGCCAGTCATGAGAATTTATGTAACTGTGAGCTTGTGTGCAACTAACAAGAACTGGAATGGAAAACTACAAAGAGGTCAAAAATAGTTTATCTGTTCTGCTGGGGATTTGCAGAACAGCTTGTGTGGATGTATCACTTAGTATCCTTGTCTTTAATCTTTTCTATCTCCCTCAAAACAGTTTTGGCTTTAACATGCCATTTCGGGCTTATCAGGGTTATCACTTAAACGTATCTGTAAATATACTTGCTATTTTTGGACAGTCAGCAGGTTGAGGTAAATCAGACATTGTCATTCAGCCTTTACTTTAGAACAGTTTACAGTAAAAGAGCAGCTGCGGGACTGATGTGATTATGGTTGGATCTCCTGCTGCAACATGATCTCATAAACCACATTCTCATAAACATGTGATTTACAAATCCTTGTCCTTATCTTTTTGCAAATCGGACAACATATTTATTATATAAATATTATTTATGTTGAAAAAAGGTATATCTATATATAAAAGGTATCTATAAAATTTTGCAAGTGTCAGAACGTCTTTGTCAACATTTCAAATGTCATGAAAAAAAAAAAAAAAAGCACTTTCTGTACTTTACCTGAAATATATGTGTCACTTGCAGTTATTTGTTCGGCTTTACCCTCAATCTGTAAATAAAATTTGTTCTGTACTGACAAAAATCTTCATCAGATATACCAGCCCAATCTCATGAATGTGCGTATAAATAGTATGCCAAAATAAAAACTTTTGTTATTGATACGAAAAAAATTGATTTTGGCGTATTTATGACTCGTGCATGCATATAATGTGCAGATTTCACGTGCCAAAATGTAAAATATTTGCTGTAGTTATGCAGCTGGTTGCCAGTAACTTACTGTAGATTTATATTTATCAAATTTATTGGCAACAGTGTGTTTAAA
This sequence comes from Enteromius mattozi, assembly GCA_032359235.1. NCBI lineage: Eukaryota > Metazoa > Chordata > Actinopteri > Cypriniformes > Cyprinidae > Enteromius > Enteromius mattozi. Next base: position 10,977,411 of record JAUMHE010000056.1, on the reverse strand, counting down.
TATAAATGAACAATAAACAAAAACAAGTCTTTTTTCTTTACTGAATAAAACTATTAAAAACAGCCTCATAAAAATCATTCAGGGAAACAGAAATCCTCATTAACCTTTTTCTGTTTATTCTGATATTGGTTCCCAGAAATGCTTTGCATGAGGCTGTTATTTAATTTAATTTGTCTGTAAGGACAAAGATTTGCTAATGTTTAATGTTCATTTATCTTTGAACAAACTGTTGCCAGTAAATAACATACATTTAAATCTACAGGAAGTTACTGGCAAACAGCTGCGAATAATACTATAATCTCTACAGAAATATTTTACAGAAATTTGTTCGCGTGCATATGATGTGCAAGTTTTGCACACCTCATTTCCATAAATAACTGTAAATGTTAGCTAGCTATTTAATAATAAGCTGTTTTGTGAATGAAAAGCAAATCTTTTTATACAGGCATGATAACGTACATCATAAATTCTAAAACTGTACTTAGTGTTTTCTGCTAAATGAAATGCTGTGTGTTCCTTTTAGGTTTGTTTGTCAAACGTAAACAACACATGTGTTCATGAAAGCCAGGCTCTTATTATTGCTACACCCTGTTTTTGAGAAACACCTAGAGCGCTTGTTCAGACTGGATAATGTTTGACTCAGAACACTAACACTACAGGAGCAAGCTAAGACATGTCTGAGTGCTCTCACAAGCTCATAATACTGACGTGAAGATATTTTACAAATCATATTTACGTCTTACATAGTCAATGCGCTCTGTATTTAATTTGCATTTTAAGGCATATTTAACTCCATTTGATTGAGAACACGTAGCCCGGTGCGAACCAAAATAAAGAAAAGCTAATTAACCAAGCAGCCCAGAAGACAGACAGTCAAAGCTTGTCTGGATTTACGTTCTCCAGCTGGGGACCCCTCACGACCACCTCTGACCCTCCGGTCCCACAAAGATCAGGGCTGTAGTCTAAGTGAGGCTGTCCGTGTGGGAATTGCATCCTTAGAGGGAGTGGTTGAAAAAAGAGAAGAACAAAGAGAAGAACAAAGAATTCTTTGTTGTAATTCCCCAAACTCCCCATCATTTAATCTAATGTGGAAAGATACTGTTTCTCCAATGTCTTAGGTGTTTTTTTCAGGGATAATGGTGTAGATTTTAGTTTAGGATGAGTGTTTCCCGATTTTTATCAAGCTTAGACATTATTACCAGCACTCCCTATCAATATAATAAGAACAGAAATATTACGTAACTCTTTTAAGTCATTAAGTTGCATTGCTCATGCAAGCTTTCTACTGTAATATAGTTGTTCTAAGACTTTATAAGAGGACACAAAAATGAATTTGAGTTCCTGTGACATTACCTGGCGGAATCACCTTCCTCATCGCTAGCTTCCACCCCCACCACCTCCCAGCTTTCATCAGGGTGAAGTTGTTCTTCTATTACTGACTAATAATGTCTCAGCCATGAATCAACCTTTGTACAAGGAGGTGCTCTCTTTCTCTCTCTCTCTCTGTCTACTTTTTGCTCTTGTCGTTGTGCAAAGAAAGGCCATTCTACCTCTAAGGAACAATGAATGACTTGGTCCTTTCCTCCATGAGGAATGTTAGCCTGTGAAGGCTAGTAAAGGTAACTTAAATTTAGGGCTTCAGTAGTCAGCAGCTTTAGATATTTAGTTGTGATGCTGGAGATGCCTTTTAGCCCTTTGATTAAATGTAAAAGTTCTGTTTAGCTTGACTCACTAATATGTCCAACCATCCACAATATACTTATTTTTCAGTAAATGTTAGCATGTTAATTCATCAATTCATGCACCATAATATTCATCAGCCAATATTGGTTTTATTGGAATTTTTATAAATTATCCGTCTGAATACATTTGCTGTTAACCAACTGTAGCGTATACATTTTGCATCAATTGCATAATTTCTAAATCTTTAAAGCAGCCGGATTAGTCACGGTACTTGCACCAGTACCCCTGACTCATGCTATTGATTTAGCAATGCTAACAGCCTATAGCACTCTCACTATTTTTCACAGAATTTGCTAAATAATTTTCAGAGTCATCAAAAAGTGTGGATGAATGGTCAGCATTTGACTAATGGCATTTAAGATGGCAAATGAATCACATTCCCACACAGAATTCTGTCAGAGCTAAAGATAACTAATGATGCTTAGTGCAAAACATGTCTAGTGGGGGAGAATAAATGGTTGGGAAAGCCTTTAGAAATCATAGCCAAGATAGTTTTGAGCCAAAAAATAGATTGTTCATTTTAATCAAACATACAATTTAAAAAATATGCTTTCAGATTGTACTTTATAATTGAAGAGGGAATTTAAAGAAAATGTTGTTACACTATCATTAACTTGATTTGAGAATCTGTAAAGTTTACATAAACAGTGCTAAATAGTATATATTACAACCAAAATGATATTAATAGGCTACCTTTTAAAGGACTACTGCCCCAGTAACAGCGTTTGTATCTTTTTTTCTAAGAGGATATGACTGTCTTTATTGGTCTGAAACATAATCTTTGATGCAGAATGATTACATTGTTAATCACTGTACAAAGAAACAACTGCAAACTGTACAGCATGGAGCAGAAGAAACAACTGTTGACCGTGACCAATGAAAACGGGAAAAACCACAAGAGAGTCAATAGATCCCTGTGAAGATGTAATCTGTGCTCATGGAAGCAAGATGGCATGACAGATGTTGACCACAGAAGACCTTTCCTGATAGAATAGTCACTAGAAGAATGGGAGAAGACTATATAGAAACTTTTTGTGGTGAAGAGAAGTGGAACGGAGTGTAAACAGAAGCATGTGGTGTCATAAATTATACAAAAAATAATTAAAATCATACTGAGGAATCAAATAGGAATTCAGTGTTGACATCACACAAAGACGACTTTCAGACAGCTGAAAGACAAAGGAAATGTTCATTTCTAAGTCTGTCCAACCACTTGCATTACAATGAAATCGATTCTGTTTTTGCAAGACGCATGTCTCGTCTTACTTTATTTTGTTGAACATTAGAGTAAGTGTTATCAATGGCTTTAGAGGAAGTACAGAGTTTCACATTCAAGGCGTTCTTGTGAATAGTTTTCCCCGATTCTCTCAAGACAGCTGGAGTGTGACCAGATGGACCGGTTGCCATGTCAACCTCTTGATTTCCTCTCACTCTTGTGAAAGTGGGCTGATCATAAACAAAGCTGTATGTCATTACGAGATCCTTCTGCCTCTCTCTTACATTTCGTCTGATGGGAATCAGATTGGTCAGTATGAATGTATACCACTCATGGATCAGTCACCTACAAGGGCCACTTGTTCGAAAACCAACTTTTGAAAAGTCATTTTATTACCATTTAAAATGTTACAAGTGAATGAATGAAGTAAAAAGATTACTGTTTCAAATAAATGAATTAAAATGAAAAAATCTTCCATTTTATCTTTTACCCCATCTTCCACAAGAATATCAAGCAGTACATTTTTTAAACACTGATAATAATAGGAAAAGCATACTATTAAAATAAAAATTGTCATATTAGAATGATTTCTGAAGGATCATGTGACAATTCAGCTTTTCAAAGAAATACAAATTACATTTAACATGAAATAGAAAACAGTCATGTTGCTGTTTTAATGTATTTATTAAATAAATGCAGCCATATTTTACTAAATGTTCAATCTTTACAATTATGAACAATATGTGTTACATACAACATTTCCGTTTGGCTTGCTAACAAACGCTGTTCCAGTTACCAAAAACTTGCCCTGTAGATGGGGAAGTGCAAGGTAAGCAGGAGCAGCTTTTAAAGGTATGAGTGCTGACTTCACACCTTTAGAGACACTCATACTGAGAAATTTTAGCAGGTCCTGTAGCTGAAATGAGTTGATTATTTATTTTTGTGTGGTTTTCTAAAGAAAGAGGTGAGACTTATGTGAAGCATATGATCTTCATACTTGGTTGTTCTAGGGTTCTTAGCCTATTTTAAATATTTTATCCCGTAGATGAAGAAATCCCAGATCATCTTTATTACTTACAACATCTCTCCTCCCCTTTAAAACAATCAAAGACTTCTGTATCAAAGTGCCTTGTCTTGTGCACTTGCACTGCTTTTCACTCAATTTGCACCACGCTGTGAGGTCATGTGGAAGAGTTTAGATGGAGATAATGAGGCAGACCAGTGCAGTCATTAATCACGCATTAACTGACTTTGTGGAGACGTGGTGCTTTATGGCTCCATGCCAGTCTAGAACTGGTCACCAAACATCTAGTTTACAGCATCATGCTTAACTTTTATAAGCATAAGTAGTTATAAATTAGGTGAATCATAAAAACCAGACATTTTCCTGAGTTTATCATGAACCGTGGTTGTAAAAGTCTGCTATTGCATCCTAAAATGCAACCTACCATTGACCTCTTTTGCCATTTTAAGGAAAAAACATCAGTGGACAGGTTTTGTCAATCAATTATCAATTAACAGGTTTAGAAATCTTTTTATTTTGAAAAGAATGGCAGATCTGTGGGATGCGCGACCAAGCTCTTTTCAGAAGAACGCTGTGCTCAGCGGTTCAGCCCACACGCTAGCATAACATGGAGTCAACACTTTTGAAGGAGAACAAGCAATGACCATAATGTTTTCTTTTTCTCTCCAGTATTAAAGTCTATCTTGCCATTTTCTAATTAATGGTCGCTCTATGATCACATTTGGTATGGTAAGGCCCAATAATTGTTAGAAATTAAATATGGTGCCTATATATATACATATATATTAGAGGAGAACCCAGAGAAGAATTTCTGTTCCCTGCAAATGCTAGTTCATTTTATTGCATTGAACTAAAACTTACTGAACCCCAGTAGTTTTTTCAGTTTCTGTCATTCACTTTCTGTCATTTCACCACATCTAAGTCTGTTAAGTTTACCAAACCTTTAACAAAGTGTAACAAAAGTATATATGTATATTGGATATATTGTCTTGTATATCTTACTATCACTCTCTTAATTTAGCTAGTTAAAAAAACAGTAGCCTGTTGCAGAAATGTAAATGTGTATGTTTCAGTTACAGATATACAGATGTATAGTTACAAATAATGCAGTCATTCATGACATTTCTGTTAAAAAACAGACCAAGAAAGATATACTATTTCTTATTCTGCTTAAAATAACATTTAATTAATTACAAATTTTTAAAGCACTTATTAGGCAATAAATGTAAGTGAAAATCCTGTTTGGCTCCTTGATGTTTAGTTTGTGTCTGTTTTTCTTCAAAACAGAGGCTTTTTGAGCTTAACGAATGATTATATTCTTTCCAGGATGTCATGTCACGGCTCTGTCTTTCTCTCATGCTTTAGTGTGACTTATGTGGTCCAAGCCGGTTTGTTTACTCAACCATGAGTAGACTCGTAGAACTTTAACCTTTGACCTGTGACACTTTTCACAAAAATCTTCGCCGAGCAAATAGTGCTGCTTGGCCTTCAACCCCCAAGTAAATGGGATCTTTGAGCAAATCTCTGACCATCCCCCTCCTCAACTCAAATCCAGACTTTATAGTTCCAAGAAATGGGAACACTAACATTAGGCATGTGGCTCTGAATGGCTGCAGTGAGCTCAGTACGAGACAACCAGAGGAGCCCATTAATGAGAGGAAGTCATGATGATCATTATATGCATTATGTCACGTAACACGTTATACTGGTCTATTTACAATATTAAACAGTTTACAGCCACAACTATGTACTAGAGAAGAAAGACAGGTTTTCTGTGGTTTCTTAAATATCTGAAAGAATCTTGTAGACGTCATGGAGGTTTAACTGACAAGTTTGCATCACCCCACCTAGACAACAGTGGTTTTGGTGAGAAATCTAACACAATGTTTTTTTATGGACCTCGATGCAGGACTTGTCATATTGGAATCTATAATTATTATGGAATCTTTATTAAGCTATTGCAATATACTTCTGGTTAATAGAATTTTTGGGTAAAACCACACTCGTTGTTGAGACATAACCTCAAAAATACCTTCCTAATATACTCACCTCAAGTCTGTTTATGTCCAGATTGTATATGTCAGGTCAAGTCAGTTTCCAAATTTCAAACACAAACCTGTGCAGAGTTTGGTTGCAACATGTCAATGAACATGCATCATCGTGCCGGAAGTTTCCCAATTCTGCAGTTTCCTTTGCACTAAATCTGTCATGAAACAGAATGAATGAAGTTCTCAGCAGATGAATGCTTTATAATAAGCTTTATAATAAGCAAATGAATGCTTTATAATATTTTATATACTTTACAATATAATATTAAGCAATTTTTTAACCATGCAAATCAAATATATGTTATACTGTTCAAAAGGAATGATTTCTGAAAGACCACGTGACACTAAAGACGAGGGCTGCTGAAAATTCAGATTTATCATCACAAAAATAAATTCCATTTCAAACAGAAGAACAGAGAACAGAAAGCTATTTTAAATGGAAAATGTAAGTTATTCTGGTAGACCTTTAGAATAGGTAACACTTGTTAACTATTAACTATAACTTTTTCCTCAATAAATTCCTAATTTGCTGCTTTTAAATAGTTAGCAAGGTAGTTGTTGATTTTAGGTATTGAGTAGTATTAGGGATACAGAATAAGGCATTAATATGTGCTTAATTAGTAGTAGTAACCATAAAATTAAGTGTTACCGTTATTTTAAATGTAAATGGAAGTTTAGTGACAGTACTGTATAAGGCATTTTATACAAAGCATTCAGTCACTAAAATAATACAATCATCTAATAACAATCAGGACCAGAACAAACTCTAGACAGATTTGATTGGTTTGGTGCTTATTTACTGTGTAATAAGTTTATTAATGAATGAACAAGGTAAAAGGAAGTTCTTGTTAAACAATGAAAAAAAAATGATTTCAGGAATGTTTAAGGGCAAGTATACAACCTACAGTTCAGAAATATTGTGTGGGAAATGCTATTTTAGTGTCAGATAGGAAATATACCAGCACATGTGCTACAACACTGTGATTCAGGAGAACAGGGGCACATGAGGAACAGGAATAGAAGAGATTCAGATAGGGTGGGACAGAGAAAGAGAGAGAGGGAACAATAGAGAGCAGGCCAACAGAAAGTCACTCTATTTCCATCTGAAAGGAGTTCCCCAGCTTGGGCTGCTGAGAATTGAAGGCGAAAATCATTTTCACTTCAATGGCTGTCTCACATTCTCAAGGAAAGTGGAGGTGGCATCGAAATGTCTATACTTCTGAAGAAATGTAGCAGTACAAAACAACATGATCCATTCATGAGATAAGATTTAAGATGATGCTTCTCTTGAATAAATATTCAATACATGTTCAATAGATTAAGTTCAATCGACAGAATTTGTCAACAATCATCTTGACTAGCAAAAACTAAAATCTAAATTACAGTGGGGCCCTTAATGGAAGTAATTGTGAAGATTATAATTTTATCAAAGTACATTAATCATTTTGTTAAAACTGTATTGTTTGAGCTGTAAAGATGGGCTTGCCATTTGTTTTGTTGGTTTTAAGCGTTTAGGCATTTCACCGTGGTGAGAAATGGTAAAACTTTGCATACAGAAAAGGTTAGTAAGTGTTTTTTTTTTTCTGCTTATATCCTGCGAACAAGCATATTTTTTCATAAAAGAGTATTTTAATGTCTACAGATTGGCCCCATCTACATTCACTGAACAGCTCACTATAACCCAGATTTTTGCTTTTTGTTTTTTCTTTTGAAGAAATTATGCCAAAAAATAATGCCAAAAGTGATATATCATAGGGGTAAAATATCCCTTTTTTTTCCAAAAGTGTTTTATATTCCATATTAATATAAATTCAGCTATCATCTGATGCCCTAAAGTTAAAGTTCATCCTCATGTCACTAAGCACAAACAATTAAATTATTATATAATGACCTAAAAACATAAATCATTAGAAGAGGTGGGTGTGGGATGTGACCCAGATTTCTCCCCAGAACAAAAAGTCTGTTGGGTGTAGTTTCACATTTATCAAACATCCATTTGTGGTTTCTGTTACCATGATACAAAGTCAAGACATGAGAGAAGGAAGCTTTTCAAAAGCCTTTTATGCCTGAAGCTAATATGCCTGTGCGTAAGCTAATATTTCATATCCAGCGTTCTAAATAAAGAATAAAGTAATGTATCATGGATGGTTTCTTCATTGCTCTGTTTTCCTGAGGGCCGTGTGGATCTCCAGCAGTTCAGTATACTGCTCATGGGCTGGAGTGGTCTGCTGATGTCAAACGCCTGTTTGTTTATTCTGAGTCTGACATGTGCCCTTTGTCATTAGATTAAAGACCTAATTAATTTGTCTCTACATGACTACTGGTGCAATGTGATTTAGATTGTTTACACGCTTTGTTCCTCATAGATTAATTATGTTGTATTTTGTGGTGTGGGAGAGGGGAGAAGCCTCTCTCTGTGCTGCCTACAGTGAGCAAGAGAGCAACACGTTCATCAACTGAAGGCCCTAAAATAAGTCTCCTATGTTTGTCAGTGCTGCATTTCATAGATTGAGAATACAAGAAACTCAGTGATACTTGTTATAATTTATGATACTGAAAGATTAAATTTTTTTTTACATTTCTTTAAAAATTAAATGTATTGCTGTGATGCCAAATCTGAATTTTCAGCAGATAAAATGTTTAAAATGATTACTTGCTTAAATGTTAGATGATATAAGATCTAAAAGCATCATTTTTAGGAGTGAGTGAAGGGTTTACTCAAGTTTTTCACTTCATATAATCTGATAAATGCCTCTCTTATGCTATTGGGTGGTAAATAAGAACTGTAACACAGAATCAGACACAACCGCCCCAAGCAAAGCCTGTATGTGAAGCCAAGCATGCTGGGAAAAGAGGGCAACCTGACCCTAAATCCAATGGGACACTCCCATTCGCAGAGCTTGAGAAGGTAATGGACAAAATAAGTGATTTGAAATCTGTTGTTTTAGGATTTTTAATGCTTGTTGAGACTTTTCAATACTGTTTTCTGCAGCTCTACTGAAATTCAATTAAATCTATGACAAAACGTCATTTACAGACTGTTAGATTGAGTGTTTTTGCACATACATGCCAGTTTATTAATGCATTGGGAATGTAAAAGCTAAACGCCAATAATGCTACTTGATACTTGAATTGTTGTGAAACAGGCCTGATAGGCATGGCTCAGGTTGTGACTCTCATTCTGTGCTTCTCTCTCCCGTGAGAGGGAGGACACAGGCATTGATTTGCAGCCATTTACCGCGGGTTTCTTCTTTCTGTTGTGCTATTCCCTCAAGGAACCTGGAGATATCCACCCACAAACCCCTGCCCCCGGCACAGACACTCACCCATTATGTGTCTCTGTCCCCATCCCCCTCTCCAGGGAAATGTAAACAGCTTTCCCCTCCTCCGTAGATTTCTCACTCACATCTCACACTTTTCTTTCTTCCAGGCACCTCCAGTCTGAGCACGGTTTACACATGTAGGTCCAGAGGTTTGCATTTGACTGACAGAAGGGTCACATTTGCTTCTCTCCCACAGTTAAGATGGGCTACTTAATATGCATTCTTATACACATACTAATCTATACGTATTAAGTCAACATTCAAAACAATAAGATTCAACAGCATGTTCTACAGGTGGAGGAACACAAAACATTCACACAATCTCAAATGTTCCTAAATAATCTTTAGGTTTATTCTGATTTGGACACATTTCGGCATTCATATTATTATTTTCTTGTGATTTAAATGATAGGCCTGTTTCACAACAGTTTTAGTTATAACATATATGCAGAATAGCGATGTGAGAGTGTGTGACAGTTCGCAGGACTGCAATGTGGAAACATTAAAATGCTTTGTTGCAATATTTTTAGCTTTTCCTTGTGACTCAGCAGTTGCTTAATTTTTGTCACCATTCCTATCTTTGTTATAGGAAAGTCCTAAATTTAATCATGTGTGAGTGTGACCAATGTTAAAAATACGTCTTGACTGCAAGAGTTTCCAACAGAAATGTGCGCTAACACAGCTTTTGCTGACTTCAAAAGTTCTAAACTGTTTCCATCTTTATGAAGGCATTTGATCCTGATTCACTGTATACATTGCATTTATAATATTTATGCATATATTCCTTTTGCTACTTATGAATTCTGTTAAATATGTCAATTACAGGATACTCTTAATTCATTATGAACATGAAACATGGTACTGAACTTTAACTGAGAAAGTTAGATGTTACGAATGTTAGGTTGGTCTTTATTAGACGAGACGTATGTAAAGATTTCCTTGATGACCTCATTATGGCATCATCTTCTGCTGTCCATTTGGAGGTACTCAGGGAATTGCCTTCTGTCTCCACAAAAGCCCCATGTGAAACCTGATCTTCATCAAAGTTTCATGTAGCCTACAGTAAGGCTCTTATCATCTCGCCTATCAAATCAAGACAAATGACTCTTTCCAACTACCCCCTCTAATTAGGAATAAATTATCTTAACAGATTCTTTTTCACAGTTCGTAACCACAAAAAGGCATAAGCACACTTTTATGTTTATTTAGTGTGACTTTTGTTTGATGAATAAAGACCAAATTAAAAAAAACAAACAATAATAATATATAATTACTTCCTGGAGTTCTAAAATGTAGCCAAATTCCAAATTTCAGGTAGGACCACAACCTATCACTACAATTGTGTGTGTTACATGACCAGCCAGATTTTAAAAAGGGGGTTTTTGTATAGACTGACCATCTCTTTCCTCTTGGGATGAAACCCTAGAGTTATATGGGATAGAAAGACACCATTGTCAGCATGTCTGGAAAGGGGGCTTGTTCTTTTACGCTAATATAACAAAAAGGACATGGCTATCCAAACACACACTGTTTGTACAAAAATGATCAAATTATAGATGTATATTTTAAAAACCAATAATGTAGGTAAAATTGTAGGATAGTTTGTTCAGTTCAAGTGTGCTGAAGGTAAGGTTATAGCTCCTTTCAATATTTCCAAAACTACTTCCCCTTTAACAGAGCCCAAAAGATTAGTTCCACATGTGAAATTTCAAATTAACCTGTAACACATTAGTACAGAATACCATGTTATCTATTTCTTCTGAAAACAAAAAACAGCGAGATGAGAGCTGTATCTAGAGATTTATCCAGCTGCACTCACCTCAAATAACTTTCACCCTCATTATCACCCTGATAAAGAACATGAGATAAGTTGTTTGCTTTAACACACATTTTAATTGAAAAATACTTCAGGATTCATCTCGACTTTGTAATACACTGACAGTCTAATATCTGATCTACAGTGTTGTACACCACTATCTTGGTAAGAAAAAAAGTGCTTAGAGGTGGACCGTGTCACAGGCAATGCCTAAAGTCCATCACTTGTGTTCTTCAGAGTTCCTGTAAATCTAGACGTCTTCATGAGGCCTCATACTCACTCAGGCCCACTGAAGTTACAGTAATTTTGTAAATTACAAGGTCCTCAAACCCCAGTTTCACTCTGGGAGTTTGAAGCTACAGTTCTTGTAAATGTTCTTAGAAGTTCACTCTTTGTTCCATAAGAGACCAAATAAGATATCAAGCATTCCATGAAATGTTACAGCGTTTTTCACAGTGCTTCAGTAGAGAACTCCTTCAAACGGATGACCAGGCTATGCAAATTAATGGCAGCTTAATCGGGACCAGCCCTTTCATATTAAACATTTCATTTCCATTTTGTTTGTTTTTTTATATTTTGGTTCACCTGCCCCATCACAATCACATGCAACATAAATCCAACTTGTGAGCAAACAACCATTCAGATGAATGTCAACAGTGCAACGCTGAAATGGCAAACCCAATGACTCAAGCCATCAGCAATGGAAAAAGGCAGGTGCAGGCTTTGTAGAGAGTTATCGCTTTTTCTTCTGTTTGAGGCTTTTTCGTCGTTTGACTATCATTTCGTACAGTTTGTCCATGCCTTCGTGAAGCCCCTCGCCGATAATGGCACAGGCCGGTTGGATGTGGTATGTTGTGGCAGGCGTGAGCTCCTGGAGCGCCAGCTGCTTCTCTATATCCGCCACAGACAGAGATTTTGGCAAGTCCTGTTTATTAGCTATGACTAACAGCGGCGTTCCTTGGTTTTCAGCGAATTTGGTGACTTTATGAAGCTCGGTCTTGGCCTCCTCCAGTCGGTCCACGTCTACAGAGTCCACCACATAAATAATACCATCCGTGCACCTACTGTAAGATTTCCACAAAGGCCGGAGTTTCTCCTGCCCACCAACGTCCCAAAAATGACAGCTTATTCCTTTGGCTGTGCCATTACTCAGTTTGATTTTTTCCGTGTTGAATCCTATTGTAGGCACAGTGTTCACAAACTCGTTAAATTTCAGTCTGTAAAGGACCGTGGTTTTCCCTGCGGAGTCCAAGCCAAGCATCACTATATGGAGGGACTGAAACGCAGATATGTTGGAGAAACTGTTCCCCATTTTGATCTCCTCGTTAGCAGGGGTAAAACCAATGCTGTCCCCTCGGCACCAGAGATTCGACCAGATTCAGACTGGACGTGATGAAGCGATCATTGCAGTGCGCGTGAGATCAGCCTGTGATCGGTAAACACTGCTCTAAGACAGGAGACTCTCCGCAGTAACGGCTCACATCAGCATTACCACCGCAAACTGCTCAAAATTCCTCCAGACGGCGCTCGTCCACGTTAGCGATGAATGAATATGATCAGAAATCTTTCCTAGGCTTACGATGGACGCGTCTACTCAAGCGGTGATGGACACAAGCGAATGTATGGTAATGAATGGAAGCCAGCAGTGGCCCTGCAGCAGCTGCTCCTCACACTGGAGAAACTCCGCCCGCATTTCATGTGAAAACTGAAAAACAAACGCCTCCTATGGCAAGCTAAATGTTCCTTAAACTTCCTTGCATACATGTTTGTTACTTGTTTTTTAAACAGTTGTAAGTAGTTCTGAGTATCCTTTTATTTTATTGTATTTTTTTTTTTACTTGATATAAGGCCAATTATTACTTAAATATAGAATTATGTCATAAATAGTGATGGCCAAATTATTAGAACACTATATTTTCACCATCCAAAAATGATTTTAAGTTAGCTATTTCTATCTTTTGCTGAAGTGCGTCAGGAAATATCAGTTTACATTTCTAAACATTCATTTAGCCATTCATAATCCAGTGATCTACCTGCAAAGCTCTCTGAAAAAGTATGCACAAGTGCACCTAGGGTAAAAGCTCCTTTTAATGCAAAGGATGGTCGCACCAAGTGTTGATTTAATTTAGTTAATAAAAATTAATTGCTAAAGAAAATCATTATGACATTATTTTTAAGAGCAGTTTCATTTACAGTAATTTTTTTTCACAAGTGCCTAAATCTTTTAACGGGTTTTCAGGTAAGTTTCTTGAAGCATCTAAGAGAAATTGTACAGTTTTAGTCTGGATTCAATCTGTCTCACTTTGTTTTGTTACTTCATGTCATTCCAGACAGACTGGATGATGATGAGATCAGATCTTTGTGTGGAGCACTGGCTGTTGTTATACTCCTTGTACAAACAACAAATCTCACTGGATTATTATAATTAATAACAAAATAAATGTAAACTGACATTTCCTACTGACACACTACAGCAAAATAACTGACTTAAAACCATATTTTTTAACTGCCGAAAATACCAATATTCTAATAATTTTGGCTGCCACTGTATTAGGGATGCACCGATCCGGATCGGCCGATATGTTTGCGCATTTTGTCAGTAAACCCGGTCCTGTTATCAGCGGTAAATGCCATCAGGTGCGTGATTTCACATTGAGCTGTATATACTACACACAG
>JAUMHE010000056.1:10927716-10941180 GCA_032359235.1 Enteromius mattozi | reverse complement strand
GTCCTGTCTTGATTAGTATCTTTATTTAAGTGCCTGTGTTCTAACCTTCTGTGTCAGTCTTTGTATTGTCATACGGCATGTCAACTCTGTGAGTACTTTTGTTCTAAGTCATTGTGTTATCAATAAAACCATGTTTGCTTGCACTCCACGTCTACAGTCTAGTATGTCGGAGTACCACCGTGACAGTTTACTAGGGGTGGAAACTGTTAAAATACACTAAATTCATCTCCATCTCCAGAACTTTTGTGCAATGCTTTTAATGGAACCATAAAGTAAATAAAGAACCTTTATTTTTAAGAATTTAGCCTTGTTGTTTGTCACGAAAACAGTAGTAATGTCCTTTTTTTTTTGTTTTTTTTTTTTGACAATTTTATTTTTGTCCTTTTAAAATTTCCATAATTTGATTTAACCTATATCCATTGGGTTCCATGTTAAAGTTTGCATATGCTGCATTTATTGCTCTTTCTCTGCATTTGAAATTAGTCTCTTACTATAGCAGAAACACATATAAAATATAATAATCTTGGTTTATTTAACAACAAATGGGTTATATACTTTATACTTTATAATAAGGTTAATTTAATCCATGAAAATGAAAGCATAAGCTCTTTTAAATACTGTATACATTAATTTCTTCATGCTACTGTTCATTACTGTCCGTTAACTTTACTACCAAAACTTAGTGATCATTGACATCTCATGTTACTGCAATGGTTGACTAACTTTTTGTAAACTGAAACGATAAACTAAACTAAAACACTTAAATGTCAGTCCACCCATTGTTAAAAGCAAGGAAGCTGGAACCTATGCATAAACTAAAATAATGTAACAGTCAGCATCAGTTATTTTCTTACAGTCACCAAGCACTCATGTTAATAAGAATGGATGTTAATGGACCTCTGTACTGGAGCATGTCCAGTCAGTAATGTTTCCCTGATCATGATTCAGAATGTATTTGTACAGCCAGATGGGAAATGTTCTTTTGCAAGACAATCTGTTCCGTTAAGTATTATATTGACAAAATGAAACCTATTTGTAGCACAGAGCTTTGTTTGCTTCGTGAAGGGATGTTTTATTTCCTAATGGTCTTCTCATTTCATATGATGGTAATTCTCTCAAATCCAGGAAGACAGCAAATTAGCAACAGGCTGAATTCTGTGTACAATGCTCTCACCCCTGAGATTGTGCCTATTTTTCAGTCACACATTTCCTAACAATTAGTTAAAGCATTCTGACTCTCTAAGGAAGTGAGAATTCATTTAAAGCTCTGGCATGATCTCCTTGATTAATTGTTATGAGAGGTAGCAGATGCATGAAAATCCCATATTCATTCTACTGGGCAAATAGGGGTTATTTTTAGACCAGACAGCTGCCGGGACAAAACCAAACCCACCAAAGTGTCAGTATTAACTGACACCGAGCAACATCTCCTTCAAACTGATAGTTTACACCAAAAGCGTGACAACTGACACCATGTAGATCGGTGCTTATTAACTGACAGGATCTGCCCCATCGCCTTTCTGGAATCAGATCCATGACTGTGATAAGATCTAATTGTCTTTTCAGTTTCAGTCGTATGAATAAAATAGGTAGATGGCCTATTCAGATGAATAAGAATAGCCAGTTTGACAAAAAAAAAATTATTAGCAGCAACATGAATCTGTATGAAATTACATTAATTTAAATCCTACAACATCATTTTGTAGAGAAATAATTAGATTTTACAAAAAATTGATTGTCACAATGTGCTAATTGGAAACTGTTCATGCATATCTCATGAGGTGTTTTAATTTGTAAGTGTTGGTGTACCTATATTTAGACATACATACAGCTATATAATGGAAGTCAACTTTTGTTTAAATAATGCATTTTAAAAGCTTTAATGAAGTCCTAATTAAGTGAAATCATTATCGTCTGAAAGAAAATCATTATTTGAGGCTTAAGTTTGTCCTCTTTTTCCAGAAATCCTGTGTGAATGTGTTTGTCGCAGGGAGATATGCAACAGAAAATACATGAATAAACAAGGACAGATGATAAAATGCGTCTGCAAGAGTTAAGTCAGGTAAAATGGAGCTAGGAGGCAGCCATGTCTGACCTGTTGTATGGAGAGGACAGCCGAGTCATTCAGTCTATTCCCAGGGAAGCCATGACAGATTCAGATACCATTTCTAATCCATCTATTTTATCTCCGTTGTTTTGGCCCATGGGGTCAGTCAGTCTGCTTTAGCTCTACGTCGGTTCAACACACACACAAAACATCTTTACGGCATCTATTACCCAAACATTTCCAAGACCGAGTTAAAGAAGAACAGATAAAAAAGGCTAAAACAGATATGTGAGATATATTGTTGGTGAAGTGCAGCTTTTGTTGTTTAAATGGTGTCAGTACATTAAAGAATAAAGTAGACCCAATTAATTACATTGAGTCACATGGTTTTCTTGCTAATAACGTTTAAAATTAACATTTGCTTTCAAAATGTAGTGCACTCGTTTAATTTATTCCCCATCCACATTTTCAAAATAAATATATATATTTTGCAAAATAAAATAACATTATTTGTCTCATATTTAGTTGTATCTGAATAATATTTGTTTTAAATTTAAGGACATTCTATTCTATTCTAACTGCAGCAGTTGTTGAAACTGAAAAGCTAGTGCTTAAAGAAACCTCAAGGCACCTCTCACAGATGTCTAGTCACAATTAGCTCTGATTATTGTCTTTGCCAGACATATGACTTAATTTCTTGTGCATGAAATAATGCTACTAATTTGTTATTAGTAGTTAATAGGAGTATTAACAATTTGGAATGTAACAAAAAACATATGACATCTGCTCTTACATTGGAATCATATTCTCTATTACAAGGCATATTGCATAAAAACAATCACAACTAATAATAAAGAAATCTTATATAATTACAACATTTTGTAAATGGTGTATTGGATTTCTTAATAAACCAGAGCTGTTTAACTCTCAGTCAGTGAGGGTGTAATATGTAAGGTCAATGAAATATGAATCAGCAGAAATAAGTCTGTCCAGAGAACACCACCACCTGGCAGATTTGTCATCCAGGAAGTGCTGAGATGGAGGACACAGCTAATAACCAAGGGACAGTGAGCAGCATGCAGAACCATAGCATTTGCTAAACAGCAGCTTTAGTGGATTAGCAATGATATTACAGAGCTGGAGCAGATGACCTTTCATAGATCATTCAAACTGATATACTTTTCAAGAGCCGGAAGCACAGATGTCAGTCTCTTGGGCTATCGAATGTTAATAGTATTTGTTAATAATGTTAATAACATGTTTGTGTATATATAGTTGTCAACATTCGAAGTGGATCAAAAAAGTTTATCAAAGACAACAACACACTTTGGTTTTAGATTTTAGGACAGCTAATGAAAGATTTTAAGGATTCTTGTTGCAGCATTTTTTGAAATGGCGCACAGACTGCAGCAGCACACAGGAAGTATATGGAAGACGGAGACAGCGACCACATCTATTCCTCTCACAAATCAATCGTTTTGCCTCAAAAGACTTGAAATATTAATATTTTTCAAATTAATTATGACAGTGGTTGTATCTGCCTTCTTTATCTTGTGTTTTAGTGACAGATGGTAGGTTTAGGGGCAGGGTTTGGGTTACGTGCTCATAAATGTGTAAATAATATCATTTAAATAAAACTGTTTTGACTGTTGACATTGAAAAATCACACCCCTACATATATGCAATAATGCCATTGTTTTTACCCAATATATCTTTTAAGTATGACGATAAAATAAAAAAATGTTGTATCTGCATATTGGCGCAAAGGGTTTCCTATTTAAAACAACAGAGGACCCTTCACATCGAAAAGTGACTAAAAAGGGGTACCTTGAGCTTCAAAAAGTAATGCAAAAGGGTCTTGACCAAGCGTCAAAATGTGACGAGTTGGAGTGAGACTGTGTTGATAAAACAGATCTACCCCATATACTTTTTTTTTTTTTTGTAACTTGTTAGGTAAAAGGTATTTCCAGTTTGAGGACCGTTAAAGCCATTTGCAGTGGGATTTAAAATAAAGCTATTACAACCTGGATTTGTTTAATTCAAGCATAGATAATCATTTGGTCCGTTCACATGGTCCACTGAGCAAATCCAATCATCCCGACACCATTCATTTGGGCTTCCTTTGTGGTCTTTGTCCATTCCAGGATGACAGTCAGAAAGAAATGTGAGATTAAGTGCTCTGGAAATAGTGTGTGGGGCTGAAGTAAGGGATTTTATGAGCCTTCACGTCAGTTCATAGAAGAACTACTTTTACATCATGCCTACAGTGGACAATGTAAGAAAAAGACATCAATCACAACGTGTGTAATTTAGAAAATTCCTTTTAACTTAATGGTTACACTTTCTAATAACAGTACGTGAGTAGTCATATTTCATGTGTGAAAACCTACCCCGACGTGTTAATTAATCTATTAACTAACAAATATGCACATGTCTTAGTTTATATTAAAGTAATACTTAATTTGTGTATTACTATGATTATTCATGTTCTGGTATTGTAAAATGTTACCAACTTGCCTTGTTAAATATTCACAACATTATTGGTAACAGTGCATGAAATACATAATTTTTCTGGAAAGCTGTAAATCAATGTCAAAATGCTGTGAAATATCAAGAATTGTTACATTGATGTAAAAACAGCTTGAACCTTACAAATAGATTACTTTTTTTTTGTTTGTTTTTTTGCATTTTTATTCACTAATCATTGTCTTTGTGATTCTGCCAAAACTAAACCCATTAAATGCCTACTTTGACAGCACATACATGAATTTTACATTAGGTTTTGCTTCTGTTTTACATATATTTCACTCAGGGTTTCTCCAGGATGCTGTGTATATTTAACTAATAGCATGTAGATGGATGTGAAATGCTTAGAAATGTAAATCTTGAGAGTGCACACTTCAGATCTTTCCCACTGTGAACTTTAGCTTCATTTTCAGGTTCCCACATAAAATCTTTCATCTCCTAAGAGACAGACAAAATTATCAATGATTTTAACATATCATCTCGTCTTTTAAAAAGCTCATCAAAGTGGTTCGCACTTCTTACACATGTGTGGTGTTAGCAATCAATTGTCATCCGAGTGCTATTTATTCAGCTTTTTATAAATATATGTGATAAAATAAAACTTGAAATGACATGATATGTATAGCGTGAGAGAGACATTAGTAGATAAAAGTACCTTTTTCCTCAAGGGTGACTCATTAACACTGACTACATTATATAGTTATTCATGCAAAAAAAACTTGCATGAAATGTTGCAGTTTATCACTTGATGACAATGGGTTTTGACTTGTTATATACATATTTGGTGTTGGCTGAAGGTGAACATCAGAGGCAGGAAATGCATTGGGAATGAATTCACTCAAAGTTTAGATATAGAGACCTGGTGTCTTTAAGCAACCGAACAGACCAAATTAATGAATCAATAGAAATGGCATATCAGTAGTCTGGGCCAGTTCTGTCTCAACGCATGAGTGTGTTCCTGCTGCTGAATGCAGTTGTCATAACGTGATGGCCTCGTAATGTATTGGGCCACTTGTCTGACAACACTTCACCCAAAATAAACTAAGCCCAAGAGGCACAATCCATCTCACTGAAATGGTGCAATGAACTGTCTGTGTAATTTCACTCCAAACTAGCAGGGTTTCTTCATGCTGCGATGACAGAGAGATGAAGTCATACATCATTTCCATTTGATCAGAATGTGTGTGTATATGTTAAGACCTTCGAGAAATGCATAGTTAAGTGATGAGACTTCATGTAGAAAATATTATTTGTAGAAAATAACAATAAACAATATTAACAGATGCTGTAAAAGAAGTTAATTGTTTGCTATTGCGTTGAAAAGATTGCTCATTCAAAGATGATTATGTGTCATTCCAAATCTGTGAAACACATAAGAAGATATTTCAACATGTTTCAGTGGTTTTTGTTTGTACAATGGAATTCAAATAAAACATCCTCCTTAATGCTCAGCATAAGAAAGAAATTAATTCATGCTTGGAATGGAATGAAAGTGAGTGAATTTTGCCAAATGTTAATTTTTAGAAGCTTATCGTAAAGTGTGGCTAAATTCTTTTTTTTACTTCTTTTTTTCCCCCCGTTTCTCAGTTTAAATGAGTTTCTGCTCTTTTCTGACCACTTGAGATGTCTTCGCTGTAGCTGTGATTTGTAATTAAAGCACAAATAATGGATGGTTGTCACTTTCTATTCTTGTTTGCGGAGTGTAATTGAAGCAGGCAGCCAGAAAACAAACCATCATGACCAGAGCTCAAATTAATGGATATTCGTCACATAGGTTGATGCAATTGTGCCAAGTGACCTTTCTGTTTAATGTTACCCCTTCCTGTTTTTCTGTCACTGATTGGTTTGTGGTTTTGTGTTGTATTGCTCAACATCAAACTAGTTTCAGTAGTACATTTTGAAGATTAGTGCTTTTAGATAATGGTTGTAGTGCTATATTTAGCACAGTGTAACTTAATATTGATTGGTTTCCTGCGGTAAATTAATTTATCGCTAGATGCTATTTCTGTACGATTGTAAAGTGAATCAAATATGTTAATACTAAAATTCAAATTATTTACTCATTTTGCATGATGGGTGACTTCAGTCAGATATGAAACATACTGTATCTGCAGACAATGAAAACAATCCTTTTTTGTCTTAGCCTAGTCTCGAAACTTTAGAACAGTGCCTCGAGTGGTTTGCCTGACTTAAAGTGGTTTAGCCTCAAGCTTATCTGTTATACCCTTAAATAAATCTAAAACAGCCCTTGTCTGTCAAAAACTGATTCTCAAACTACAGCGCAACTTCTACAGGCCCCAGTGTGATTCTCTTACTGGGTGAGAGACGAGAGCAGTTTCTTGGTTCAGGTGCCAGTGGGATAAATGATGCATGAGCAGCTGTCCTCTCTGGCACTTGGATCTTTCACAGCTGTGTTTGAACACCATTTATTGTTGCTTTTTCTCTATGCCACACATAGATCATCGCAGCATAGGACTAAACATGTTGATAGGGCAATCGGAAAGGACAGCACATGCTCCGGAAGTGGGTTTTCAAGCCTTCCAGATGATCTAATTCAACATTTCACACCTCAGCTATAGACATGCCCTGCATTCACTGTATTCAATAATCCATTTGGAAATATCGATGACACCACTAATGTAGATGAATCTTTCAGCAAACATTCCTTCAACAGTGACGTTTGGCATTTTTCCTTCCTTATGGACTCAGGGTCTGCCAAGCTCATGATTGGGTGTTTCTTGGCCGCCTCTTTCACTGACATTTCCACACTTTGAGCATGACACTCGCTCCTTTACATTTTAATGTTTTGTTTTGCTGAAAGTCATGGCGAATGGATGCTAAGTGGTTTTTTAGCATTTACCTTGAATATTGCCTCTATTTTCATCCATTAGCTGCAGACTCTCTCAGCTTGCCAAGAGCACTGAAGTCATGACCCGCTGAAGAGGTGCAGCGCATATTTAAAGAGCTTCAAAACGCTGTCGGTTATTCATCTCTTTCCAAGGCTCTGGAATACCATTTACAACTGATTCTGCTTACAGTGTCCTATTTGTGCGCTACAGAATTACAGAAGAGCAGATGAGAAACTGACAAGAGTGAAAATTGGTAACATAAGTAAAGTTGATGGTTTTTCTACACATTTTATAAGTTAAGACGAATAAGGAACACGGTCGCGATTTGTACTGCCGCAGACCGCGATCACGATTTCTACCGAGGGAGACCATCCATATAAATATATACAGTATAGGCTATATATATGAAATGTGCTCTTGTGCTCACCAAGGCATTTATTTGATCAGAAATACAATAAAACAGTAATGTTGTTAACTATTGATTTAAAGTAACTCTTTTCTGTGTTAATATGTTTTAACCGTAATCATTCCTGACAATGCAAAGTGGATTTTTCAGAAGTCATTACTCTGGTGTCCCATGATTCTTCAGACTTGGTGCCAAATAAATAATTTCTAATTTTGCTGCTAATAATAATAGCAAACTTTATTATTCCAGAGATAATTGTGCTTTTCTAAATAGATAAATGCAGATATTAAGAGATATACAGAGATAATATATGCACACCTTTATTTTAAATGCAAACAACTAATTCATTGTTTAAAAATAAAACCCCTGATGACTCATTTTCTCTCTTCAGTTGTTGAAGTTTGTCCTTGTTCTCTGTGCACATGTGGTTGTTGTTGCTTTTAATCATGGGGGAACTAGTCGTCCAGATGCTGTGTGGTGCTCAATGGTGACACGGAGATGTTCTTGGCACAGCTGGAACCGTTCACGCTCTCCTCTCTGTGGACTCAACCAATGAACTGATTTAAAGAAAGTCGCTCAAGATGAGAAAAGCAGAAGAGCACAAACCTGAGGGACTGTTCAGAACCAGCATTGGCTGTTTGTTTGGTGCAACCAGTATCATTATCCTGGGCCTTGTATTGAGGGGGCCCACTAAGCACTTTACACTGCCTGGAATATATCAGGAGGCAACTATAAAAGACAGTGTAAAATTCAAGAGAAGAACATTCTTCTGTATTAATTTCTGATCTGTGTTTTATTATAGTATTCGGCATCATACACAAATTTGCTTTGAGATTCCAGAACGGCTTGCCAGTGCAAACTTCCTGGAATATTTCGTTCAGGCTAGTAAACACCAGTGAACTACCACTGACCTGTGGTGATTTATAGATGTACTCTGGGGGTTACTGACTGTATCAGATCTACACTTTCATTTACAGTATGATGACTGTTGTCAGTAGCATTCATCACTTCATGCATTTTGACACTAAATGTGGTTAAGTATTTTCTATTACATTGCTTCAGATGAAACTTTTGTTAGCTGCAGGGGAAAAATTACGATTATATCAGTAGTAGAAAATGATGATAAACAGATTAACCTAATGGAAAGAATTTTTCAGGAAAAATTATTTGTGCCATTCCATTCTGTTAATATCAAACACAAATGAGACATCCGAATGCAACACCCCGCTGACCTCTCTATGTGGTCTGCATTATGAAGAATTAATTACTGTATATTGCGTGATTTTGGGTAAACATTACTCACACCACAGCACACATCACAAATGCTCTTGCATTTCTCTACGTGGATAAGAGGCAACAGCCATGAATTGATTGATTCATCTCCTAAAGGTCATTTTCCTCCATTTCCTTTTACGCAGAACTAAATATGGTAATTAACCATAACATTAGCGCTGTCTTTCCGATGGCACGCTTTCAAATGTTACATCTCATTATCCTGTGGATCTGAACAGACATTTGAGGTATTACTGTGCTGAGCAAATGAGCAGTAATAGCACTGGAGACCCTCTCATCTGCTAATGGACTATCTCATGTATCCTAATGCTGCTATTATCAGAGTGTTGTATGTGTACTGAAGCTCATACTGTTGGCGGAATTAGTGCGATCTGTATGATGGCTTCCTTTGAAGTGTGATGCTGTTCAAAGATGGCTGACTGCTATTGAAGTACTAAAAGTTTTTCATGCGTGAACTTGATAAATTGAGTTAATGACTGGTTTCTTGGCATGTTCTCCTGTTTGTGGCAATTTATAGCAACATATAATATAGCAACTGTTTTCCGCTGTCGCAGATGTTTGGTGACCAACAACATCTGTACTTTACACCAGCATGTGAAAATAGCAAGGAATAAAGGAAAGCCAGTCCACCGAACACGCTGTGAACTCACAAGAGACAGCTCAGTCTTTGTTTTGCACAAACTTCTCCCTGTGTTCCCCATCATCAAGGCAGCAGGCAGATGTGCGCTGCAGCTGGGAGATGGTCCAGGGAGGACCACCACGTTCAGTGTTTCCATGGGCCATCCATAATCACAGCTGTTGCCATCTATTTGGAGCAGAGAACACAGCAGCCCTCTCACCTCCCAGTGCTTAAATGGACACAAGAGAACAACCTGCAGTTTCTCCACTAGCAGTCTGCTGTATTAAAGCTAAACACTGTTAGTGGCCTGACAGTAATCTGAGAACAGACAGCTGTACTTTTTGAATCAAATTCTGCTTAAGATCATTTCAATTCTAAAGACATGCAGACATAGATAGATAGATAGATAGATAGTGCAGTTGTGGTCAAATTTTTACATAAACTTTGCAGTATCTGCAAAATATAGTTTTTATAATAGTTGCATGTAAGTATCGTTGTTGGAAAAGGTTCAAATATGCACAAGATGCTGGAAAACCAAAGGATTTTTGGGACCTGAAGGATTTTTTGTTTTAAGCACTGCAGGCCGGACAAACAATGGATCCATAAACAATTATCATAAAATAAAATAAAATAAATAAATAAGCTGTAGACTATCAAGGTAACAACAGTATTAAGAATCAACTGATGTAAACTTTTGAATGGGGTCATTGTTATAAATGTAACTGTTACTTTCTCTTGTGGACTATATTCTAGGTCTGTACTCAATAGAGCAATCAATGCATTTGATCCCCATTATTTTGGTAAAATAATTAACATTTTGCAGATTCCGCAAAGTGTACAATTTTGACCACAACTGTTTTATTGTTCCAGCATAAGTAAGCCTCCAAGTAAAAATGAAACGGTATATTCAGATCATAAGTATTACTGGTAATTCTGGTTTATTTTTAAAATTTTGTTTCTGAATAAATAAACAAGAACATGTAAAATCAAGAATATGCCAGTGACAGAGAGACATCTGGCGATTTTACCCCCTCTTGGCTAACCTTTGCTTGCACAAATTTCTTCCAGGGTGACTTCAAGCCTCAGGGCAGAAAAAAAAGCATTTATATTCCATTCACAAGCACTAGAGCAGCTTAACGGGCTGTTGTTTTGCCCAGGGGGGTGCATATGCCAAGACAAGACACTTCGAGCCCTTACAATATGTGTTGAGCACATATTGCTCAATTAATGGTGAAATTCGTGCACGGCATTGTACAGTCACTCTAAGCGGGGTGACCTCACAAAGCAAGACAAAGTTAATTACAGGAGCTCATAGTTCAAGCACCTCTACATTGATGTAGGGGCACCTTTTGAGTTTTAGTCCTTTCATTGCTTTACTGAAATGTTCAAGGTCAAGTGATACTCTTTAAAATCTTTTTATCAAACTTGTTGAATTTGGTGTAGCACTAAGCTTTTCAAATGAGAAACACTATCCTTTCACCAGATAAAAATTCGCTATTCAGTAAATTGAAAGTAAAAATCATCATGAATGCATAGTCATTTTTATATAATAGGAATAGACACCTCTGGCGATTGTCTGCATGTTTGATGTGCCCCAGTAATGCTTGACATGTCCAGTATCAGCAGTTTTACAGATGATAGACCTGCCAGGCAGCACTTTGCCCCCTACGGTTATTGCAGTTTATACTCCCTTTACAGCAGGATCAAACACACTCAATCTCTACCACACTTGCCCTCAGGAATATATAACGCAGGACAGTATTTAGTGCAAGATCTCCTTTTAAAATTGAAGATGTTTTGCTTTCTTTCTACAGCCAAGGCAACACAGTATAAGAGTTAATTGTGTGCTTCTCTTAAGTGAACAGTGTCAATCAGCTACCTGTCAAACCTTCACAAACCGTGTGGGAAGTTAATTAGGGTCAATTAATCTTATACCCGAACAGATGGGCTCAGACTGAATTCCACAATTATCCAGTTTCTCATTTAATCTGTCTTCGGATTCTGTTGACAAAATGTCCATCATATCTCGCTCTGAGCTGCGGTAGGTCTGGAGCAAAGCCTGCAGTCGCTGGCTTTATTAATGAGGCTCACTGAGGTAGGCTTTGAGATCAAGCTTAGCTCTCTGGAGACAGGAAGAACAGGCATGGTGTGGTGTGCAGTGAGTAACCGTATTTAAAATAGTTAGACTAAAAATTCTGTCATTATTTATTCATCCTCTTTCTTCTTTGGGTAAAATAAGACATTTTGTACATAATGAAAATCAGTGGGCCAAGAAGAACACTACACTGCACTTTCATTGTATGTAAAAATCAAACAAAACACTGAGACGTTTCTTTTTCCAAAATACATTATTTTGTGTTCCACAGATGAAAAGAAATTGTACAGGTTTGAAAACTCAGAATAAGTAAATGATAACAGTATTTTATTTTTGGGGGGTGAACTATCGGTTTAAAATCAGCTTTTTAGACTGAAGAAAAATGTTTTTGAACATAACTGATGTTTACATAATAAAAAAAATAATAAGAGTTTAAATTTGAGTGTTTGCTTAAATGACTAAATCATTACAACATTATGCCAATGGATCATCTGCAGTGAATGGGTGCTGTCAGAATAAGCCCAATAAAAATAGTCCATAACTTCTAACATCAAAATCCACCAGCATAACTATTTTGGACTAATTTTGCTTGTAAACAGTGTTTAATTTGTGCATATTTCTCTCTCCTGATTCAGACAAGATGACTTTTTCAGTGTAAAAAGAGGACTCACATTTAGCTGAAAGCAATCGTTAGAAGTTAGAAATGTCTTTCAAGATGAGTTTGGAGGGTTGCCCCCTAATAGTCGACAAAAAGAGAGTTGGTCTACCAAAATTTTATTAGTTGAAAAAAAGAAAAATCAACATGAAGTGATGAATTCTGTGACAACAGCACCTTGTGCTTTTGTAAAATAATGAAAGGAAACAGGATGCGATCGGTCTTAGTCTCTGTCTTAAATAAAGCACTTGTTTATTAATGCATTATATTATTAAAATGTTACTGCAATCTCCTTGATGTTTTCCCTGACACATTAATAATCATTACTTCTACCGGTGTGCTGTGACAAGCTTTATGTGTGCACTTGAGTGCTTGTCATTATTCTGATTTATATGGTTTATTAATAAATGTGTGATTAGTCGACTAATCGCTTAAAATGAAGGACTACTAGTCAACCAGAAAAATCTTTAGTCAAGGGGCAGCCCTATGAATTTTCTTATTACAAACACAAAGCTGTCCACTTCACAAAATGTTAATTGGTGGACCGGAGTCATGCGGATCACTTGTGAATTAATGTAATGTTTTTATCAGCTGTCTGAACTCTGACGGCACCCATTCACCGCAGAGGATCCATTGGTAAGCAGGTGATGTAGTGCTAAATTTCTCTAATGTGCGCTTTATGTGTGCACTTGAGTGCTTGTCATTATTCTGATTTATATGGTTTATTAATAAATGTGTGATTAGTCGACTAATCGCTTAAAATGAAGGACTACTAGTCAACCAGAAAAATCTTTAGTCAAGGGGCAGCCCTATGAATTTTCTTATTACAAACACAAAGCTGTCCACTTCACAAAATGTTAATTGGTGGACCGGAGTCATGCGGATCACTTGTGAATTAATGTAATGTTTTTATCAGCTGTCTGAACTCTGACGGCACCCATTCACCGCAGAGGATCCATTGGTAAGCAGGTGAT
>JAUMHE010000056.1:10901632-10927616 GCA_032359235.1 Enteromius mattozi | reverse complement strand
TGTCTGAACTCTGACGGCACCCATTCACCGCAGAGGATCCATTGGTAAGCAGGTGATGTAGTGCTAAATTTCTCTAAATCAGTTCCAGGGAAAAAATAAACTCATCTACAACTTGGATGACCTGAGGGGGACTACATTTTCATTTTTGGATGAACCTTCCTTAAACACTTTAGCTTTCAATGAACCTCTAACACATGTGCAGTTGATTTAGAATATTGTCTACATTTGCAGAGTTCTTTGTAGGGTGTGCATATTCAGGAAAGGGCAAATCTAATGTCACATTTTCTTGAATTAATAAGCTGAAGCTAAATCACTCCACACGCTGCTGGAGTATGTTTTGTTGCTTTAAAAGCATCTAGTGGGGCTGACAGCTCTGTTGAGAAAGGTGTCTGTGACTTATTGATCCTTCTGTGGCCTCTCAAAGTCATTCAGAGTCACTCTGCTCCAGGCCTGACAAGCCAAGCGAAGGATCGTGAAATTCTCTGTTAATTGAACTCTGTGGTCGGAAACAGAAGAGTGAAAGTGTTGTGGGAAGGTGGTCAGGGCTTTTATTTAGGAGATGACACTTACCGAAGAAAAGGGCATGGTGTCCTTGGCAGCGATAGTTGTTGGAACTGTTGAAGATACTGGGTAGTGAACCCTTGCTGTATTATGTTGTACTTTGATGGTTTTGTATAGTTAAGACACATTATTGGGCGGTGGTACAGTAATACAAGGTATTGGAACTGGACTGAGAATCATTAAAGCTGAGGTTAAATGTAAATAATATTGTATAAAAAATATATATATTTTCACAAGGGAACTAGTCTCTTGACTTTCTTTGTGACTTTTCAGCTGGTTGTTCTGGACCATGAAATATCTTAACTTTAAAAACAATATGAAAGCATTGTGCTCTTATTTCCCCATCTCTTTTTCTTTCTGTGTCATAACGAGTCCCCCTTTTCCCAAGGAAATCTTGCATTTATTTATTATGAAATGTTAATTTGTATTTAATTTTAGACTGAACTGGTGGTGTTCATTATATTCTCTAATCAATCTTACTTTTCTGTGCTGTTTTTCAAATAATTTCACTTGGCATAACATTATGGCAGACATTTCAAATATTACTACAAGGTCACATTTTTAAATGTAAATCAGCTTTGTGGTGGAATGTGTGAAAAACAGTGTAATTCTATCGTAAACTTCAGGTAAGGTTTCCCCCAGGCATTTTGCCACTGCTTTTTTGCTCTAGGGATCATCTCATTCATTTTTACCACAATGTTTTGTATGCCAAAAATAATTTTAGGTTTTAAAAGTTCATATGCATTTTTGAATTACTGTGTCATTATGCTCATTTATTATTTTTTTTTAAACCAAAAAGTAACATTCAAGCATGTATAATAACAAGTGTAAATCTCATTAGTATTAAGAGTTAGGTTATTTCTTAAACACTTTTATTATCCAGTGAATACTCACAACCCTGAAAACACAACCAATGATTGACTTCACCTAAAACTCAACTCTTTTTCAGGGCAGTTCAACAAAGGAAAGACTATTTTCTCTAATGAATGAAAATGATTTTAATAGCAGTTGGTTGAGGTATTGATCAGAAGAGGTGGTGATTACAGGAATGCTCTGGAACATTGGACATTATTTAATTTAATAAACCACTGATGCATTGCTCTAGTGAATAATTAATCCCCCTGCTTGGCCATGACTCACTGTGTATTCAGTCTTCTTCTGCCAAGGTACTTCTACGCTTCTGACGCTCTATACAGAATCTCTTTTTCAGCGTTTTCGTCTGTGTCATTTAATCAGAAGTTTGTTGTCACACTGTTGTGTTGCGAGTGTAGACAGAAAATACATTACATTAATTTACTATATATAATGATTATAAATCAAATTTATTATTTAAAATAATATATTTTGTCAAAAATATTAATGATAATCATCCATCTGTGCTGGTCTTTAGTTTAATATAATTTCAAAATGCTGCATTTGATGCTATCAACAAATTCTACCATACATAATTCCACCATTTGAAAATATTCTAAAGTGCAATAGAAGTGTTTCTGGTATTATGTTGTCTTTGAGTAAAACCTATAGCGTATGCCATGCTGTTATATACCTGACATTTAGCAACTAGGTCAGTGCACTTCTTTTAGACTATATGCAAGAAATACACTGACATTGACATTACTGTAAATATATGCTCTAAGCAGTATATTTTTATCAAAGTGCCTTGCATAAAATGTGCCTCTGCACTTGAAGCAGTGCAAAGGGCAACAGAGTTCAGCTTAGATGAAAAGAGATAATAAATGGTTTGAATAAAATTCTTCAGCAAGTTAAGAAAAGAGATTTCTTTGAAAAGAAATGGCCTTTTGTAACAGTTTTCCATTTAGCATGTTAATGACAGTAGAACAGAAAATGATCTTTCTCTTGGAAAAACAGAAAGCTGAACCCCATGACAACAATGGCAGATATAATGCATCTGAATTTCATTTATGCTACCCATATTCATACTATATACTGTACATAACAGTCACAAGTGGGTTTCAAACCAACTAGACCGCATGTGATTTTGAACACAGCTAGTGTCTCTGAACCTGGATATCAAGACTTTATTATTTTATTATTTTATTTATTTTTTCTGTTCTGAAAAAAAAAAAAATGCTTTAAATACAGTCAGTCAGATTTAATTCGAGACGTATTTATTCAGATTTAAGGATAATGAGCAAAAAACACCAAGCTGTGTAAAATCTGCCCATTAAACAGCTCTCGTTTTAACGATTCTGCTCTTCTGGGATGGAAGTGTCAGATTCTCCACTTGGCTAGTAAAGACCCAAACCTGCTTACATCTGCACATTGTGCTCTAGACTGCGAGACATTAGCCGCTGCCTCTGATATGGGAGCAGTCAGTGGATATTTAGGGTCCTTTGGCAGGCACTTACATGTTTATGAGCTGTCCTGGACTCTCAGCATTTTTTTATGCCACCATGCAATAATATCACAACTTATTTATAAAGAATACAGCCTTACTGATGCACCAGTGAACCACCAGTTCGACGGTTTTTAGGTATCAGAATTTAGTTCTAATTAAAAATCAATTCTGTCTGTTTTTGTACTGTATTACCAAATGTCACACATTACATTACTCTGAAATCATTAGTTTCATTTAATAACCTAATTAGCATAAAGTCAATGTTTTGTGCATAATATTAAATCATTATCCCTATTGTTTCGCTGTTTTAAACATAATTATGAGCAGATTGATTATCAAGACAATTTGGATAGTCTCAGGCTTTTCTCTGAACTAGTCTTCCAGTTTAAACTGCTCGTGAGTAATAAGACATTCAGTCGTGTATGGAAAACGCCCCCTGCGAGGATCAGTTATGTTAATGAAGGGATGTTGTGTAAGATCAAGACAAAAGGCCGCCGACAAGACGGAAAATAAATCCGGCTCTGGCTGGGTATTATGACAAATCTCCTGGTGAATAGGAGCCAACTGTGCAATACATCAGAGAAAAAGATTAGTGGAATGTTTTCAAATCGGAATTCAATTGAAGATACCAAAACTCTGAATCTATCTCTCTTTTTCTTTTTGCTGTCCTTGAAACAGATGAGGTGCAATGAGACCATCAGAGAAGCACTTAGATCTCTCATTGTCCTTGTGTGAAGGAAGGTGACCATCAGTGGCTTTTCATCAACAGTGAGGAATTCACATTTCAAATTTACCTTTGTGTGTTTTATGTTCCCGCATACAGTGCATGGTATAGGCAGATTTTTATGTAATCCTGCCTACATTTACTATCCTCAGGTTCTGTATGTAGGCAGACAGCAGCTGAGTGTCTGTAACAGCGCTAAAGCTATAACAAGCTGGCTCTTATCTCGTCTTGTATATGTGACTCATGTCATTTATAGGCACATGTTCTGGTGATTGACATGTTGCTTTTTAAAATGATAACAAAAAAATCCAATGACATCTGGCCAAATGTTCAATTTCATTTGTTGGATTAAAAATGTGTTCTTCTGTTGATGGCTGGTCACAGTACTTTTTGTTCTATTGGCTTCCATTCATATGCATGAATTAATTTCATTTAATTGGACTAGATTGCATATTTTTACATTTTGGATATTGAATAAAAACACACTGAAGAGTTTGACTATATATTACGACTGCTGTAATGTCTGTAGATTTTGTTCATGCTCGAAGTCTAGTGATCCTGACCTTAAAGCAACATGGTGAAAATGGTAAAAAGAATGGTAAAGAAAGTGTATAATAAATTTGTGCTTGAGAAGAAAGTTTTAGCTTACAAACTTGTGCGTTCCTCCAAGGAGTTTTGCTTGTGAGCTTATGCGTTCACTTGCATACGTTTAGCGTTCCTCAAAGAAACTTTAAATTTCCTCACAAAGAATGCAAAAAATTTCCAAGCATATGCAAAGTTTTTGGTGGAACATTAATGAACACACTTATCTTTAGTTCTGTTGTTTTTAAATAACATCTCTTTCCTTCTTTTAAGTTTCTGAATGCCGAATAAACTATATTAGCATGTAAATGTGGGCAGTCATCTGGGCATGTGTTCAAATGTATTTATCTGTTTGTGGAAGTTGATGCTTTTTTTTCACCCTGGGAAGAACTTTCTGCAAGTTCTGAAAGTTACAACATATTTTTATAATACATTCATCTCTTTTATCGCAACAGATCAAGGAAGATTTGATTCCTCATGATATGAGCCCTTTAGGAAACAAAATCTGCCAGCATCATATTCGCTGCTCTTGTCATGTAGCATGACAGGTCGTATTAGAGCTTTATTGACCATCTGTCAGTGCCGGCCTCAGATGTCACAGGCTGTGTCTGCGTTTGACTGACAGCTCCTCTGTTGTGGTGTTTGTGTGACAGTGGTCTGTCCTGACACCCATCTGTGATCTCAGAATTAAAAAAAGATCATGAACCCTCATTGATGTGCAGAGCTCAAACTACTCCACAAAATAAATAATGAAGGCCAACACTGTTTCATGTAACAGTGCTGCAATACAGAAACTGGTCATCTGTCATTGTGAATCAAACACTAAATCAGATCTGAGATATGAATTACTTGAGATTCTGATACTGTAATATCCCAGTGTGAATAATGTGACAGAGATTTTAGGATTTCAATGAACAGTTTATATCTTTGATTAGATCACTGAGGCAGTTAAACTCAGAAAAGTTGAAAAATGGTAAATAAATAAAGTAAGCACTATGCACTTACTTTACCCATGTAAAATTGTTCACTGGTAGTTACTTAGTTGTGTGGCTCATGTTTTTATTTTAAGGCCTCAAGATATTATCTTTAAACATAAATAATACTATGAAATCATTCTGAATTTAATCACAACATGCTATTTAAAAAGCCTCTTGCCTAATTCTGAATAAGAGCTGGACAAGAACCATTAAATGTTTTTTTCTGTACAAGAAAAGCTATAGCACGCAACTTTACTGTGTAAAAGTAAATCTGTACATTTATTTATTTAAAAGCCTTACAATGTTTCACCGAACCTTTGCCCTTAGCATTATGTCTTAAATCAACCTGTGCATTTCAGTAAAGATAAATCAAAATGGTTTAATAATAAAACTATAACTTCCTAATTAAAAATGTCCTTGAGAGCCCCAGATTTAAATTACTGTTTGTAAACATATGTGCACAGTCATCATGTGGAAGTATATAATAACATTGCTAATTGTTTGAGGGCATTTGTTTGCTTTAGCATCACTAACAGCCTCACAGTTACAGCAATTAAAGATTACACGTTTGTGCATGTCAGTAACAGCTTTCTCCCACTCGACACTCATTTGAATAATATACTTGCACAAGAGGCCAATTAGAACTTCCACATTTGAAACGTAGTCTTTATTACCCAAAATGTTACCTAATAATGTAATGATAGTTATAGAAAGTCAGGAAATTAATATTTATTATATAATATTGAAAGACAGAAACCGATTTCTCAGGCAGAGATGTGAACAATTTTTTAATAAATATCCACATATAAACTTGACATAAACATTTTTAAAGATGTGGAATTACTACCAAAACTACCAAAAAACAAATCGATTAAAGCATGAAACATAAAATAGACCTTGGATTTTAATACCCACATCTGATATACTGTAAACACATAGAGTGAGCCAGAGAGAGTGTATGACTTTATACAGAGGTTATAAGGGGAATCGATTCTGTGTGCAAGT
The DNA here is from genome assembly GCA_032359235.1 of Enteromius mattozi. NCBI lineage: Eukaryota > Metazoa > Chordata > Actinopteri > Cypriniformes > Cyprinidae > Enteromius > Enteromius mattozi. The sequence continues at coordinate 10,921,408 of JAUMHE010000056.1, read as the reverse complement.
TTGGTGCTGCTACTGTAGCATTTTGAATCTCAGCTCTGTCATTGTGGACAGGAGCAAGGAATATTAATTATATTTCCTCTGCCAATGATCTAAGGGTTTGAAGACTCCTTTAGACAGGATATTGCCTCAGGAGACACTGGACAATGAGGTCCATTGACCTTAAGAGTGTGTGTTCAATAGAAATTTAGTTAGCGATGTAAACTAAACTAAAAGTGGCTGATAAGTTGCCATGAACTCATTATGGCATTCAAGGAGAGATGATTTGGTTTACAAATGCTAATGCTGGTAATTAAAGGCAGAATGCAGTCATTCCCTTTCACAATTCTGCATCTGGATGCACTTAAAAATCCACTCAGCAGACTTAGAAAATATCAAGATGCTTAATGAAGTGGCATCTCATCATTGTTTTTAACGGGGGAGTCTGTTGTAGTATTTATAGTGTGTACTACATTCTTCAACTTCAGCTTTCTTCAAAACATGCTTAAAACAATTTATATATATACATATATATACTTTTTTATGTATTAACAAAGGTTAACAGTGGATACCAGTCCGGTCTCATTAAAATGCGTATAAATAGTACGCCAAATAATAAAGAAAACTCATGGGATTGATACGCAAAAATGGCACGCACATGTTTGGCGTGCATATACAGTTATGCACAGTTTTTGCTACATATACATATCTACTCCACAATCCCTAATTCTACCCATCGAGTAGCATAAACACCCCAATGTCCATTTTTGCATATCCATACCACAAGTTTTCATTTTTATTTATATGTACTATTTATACGCACCTTTAGTTATGTGTTTATTTTACTCTTTGTTTAATTGTAACAGTTAAAATGTAACAAGAAATGTTCTTTTAAAGGATTTTACTATTTTAAAATTGAAAGTCTGGGGCATGGGGATCACAGAAAAAGATTTTATAAAAGAAGCATTTTTAGTTGAAGAAAGTTTAGAACGTTATTTTTAAGACATCTATATGCACAATCTGTATTCGTCTCTTTTATTGAATAAATTAACTTCTGTAAAATGTGTGATTTATTACATTTTTTATTCCAAGGTTAAACTATAGAAATCGTTGACTTTATGATTAAAGTATAGATTTTGTTTTTCTTTTATTCTTTGTTGTTTATGTAACACATGCAGACAGAAGTAAGAATGAATAATGTTTGTTATGCAATGAGTTGGCAGCGCTTAGCTTTATTATAACTGTTATTGAAGCATCTGTCAGTACCATTTAGTGACATGCAGTTAATGTAGTTAACAAAGCTCAATAGTGCAGCAGAAACACCTACTGCTCTGGTACACAACACTTTATACTCAAAGCACAATAACTACAGTCAAATAGCTGTCAACAACATGATTTATGTCTCCCATCGGGTCGAGATAAGAGTCATTTCACATCACACTCACCATGCTGACATTGTTCAGGTCTATAAAGTCTCAGTTTCCCCTCCAGCCTTTACTTGTGTGGTTTCATTCCCAAAATGGCTGCAGGTGCTTTATCCATTACAGTCGCCCACATCACACACCTGACTCAGCAAATGTCTCCTGACGAATCCAGCTAGCAGCATTTTACGCTTACCACTTCCAGTGGCCTGAGAGGTGCTGTCAGGATATCAGCCTCTCAATGAAAGGCTAAATGGTGGCTCTCTTGGGGTTAAAAATAACTTTAAACTGGTATTTCTACCTTGCCTTTACAGCATCCTCTTACTTACCATCCAGGGGTGCTACAGTGAGTGGTAAAATCAACATTATTCTCAGGGTCAGACCAAAACATAATTTGTAGTGTTAGTTAAAGGCAGTGGATGTTAGTAGGACACATGCCCTGTCAGTAATCCTGCCCTGCTTTTTATTCCCGGAGTGGAAATGAAGCCCAAGAATGAATGGTAATTTTTAAATGGTGTTTATGAATATGGTTGTTGGTGGGCCTTGAAGCTAAAGACAAATCATGAAGTACGGAGAGGATCTTAGTCAGTTCTTTTCTAGGCAAAATTGCAGCTAATGAGCAATGATTCTGATTAATGTACTGTATAATGATTATTTTGTTAATTGTAAACTGTAATTGCTTTGCATTTTCCATCACAAATCCATTTTACCCAAAGAAGTCTGAGTAAAGAGTCAGGCAGGATTCACAGAAATACCACTTTTTGGCTCATTTGTTGGCTGGTGTTGAATTTGGAATCATTTTTGTAATTTTTTCTGAGAATGAATATGTTTTTTTATTATGTATTCACACTCTGCACTCTCAAGATAATCGTGGTAATTAGATAAGAAATCTTTCGCACAAGGCTTGTGAGATCCCGAGGGGGAAGTTCAGTCATATTAATCATATTGCAGATCCTGATTAAGAGCCTGGTGAACTGTGGGTTGTGGAAAGCAAGATAATGTTATAATACAACCTCCAGCTCATACAAAACAACAATAAATTCTGCTGCTGCTGTTTCGGATAATGGAAATTTTTGTTTATGTGTTTTTCAATTAGGACTTAATAGTTTAATAATCTCAAAGAAACATGTATGCAGTGCATCCTTTTGCAAGCACACATGAAAGTGACTGTCATTTATGACTTCATAGCCACATCTGACTGTAATTAATACGGAGTGACACCTGCAGCATCTTGCTGACATTTCTCAGAGGAGAATCAAGTGTGAAAACACTAACATTAACGTTTAACAAACTGTATAAGGTTTCGGTTTTGCATATAAATAAAGCCATTTGTCACATTGCAGACACTGAGAGCCCTTCACGTTCAAAGGGGAGCCCTCTCTCTGAGGTGTTTAGATTTCCCATCTGGCTCTTCTGGGTGATGGCTGTGTACTGCAGGAACAGCTGGCGGCCCACCTGCCCCCGCCCCCCCCCCACAAAACTCAACTTCTCTGAGAGATGAGAATAGAGAAATGAACAGTGCTTTGACTTGTAAAATGTTGTCATATTTCAAAATGTTTTCAAAACAATTGGAAACCTTTCACAGATGTATGTGAGCAGGTGGCTGAAAAAGATGGGTGCTAGATTTAAGGATGACAGTTGTGCTTTGTTGAGTCAGAATATAAACAATACAATTACATGTATTTAAATAATTCCCACATTTACAAGAAGCATTCGAACTCTTCCAGGGTATTAGAAAAGAACAAAAACAAAACTCTGCATTTTTAATTTTTTCAGGTCTAGTAAACAGTCCACTTTGGTTGAAGCTATCTATATTATTATATTTGATATATAGGCTATATTCAAGCTACTAAAACAAACATGGCCATTATATAGGCCATAAAAGCCTGTGTATCAAATAATATTTGTAAAATTTTCTATAAAAGTTGAAAAAAGGCTACTATTTTTCAGGCTTTTTATGCTCCCTGAAGTGAAAAGCTTTCTGCAGGTTACATTGTTGCGCCATTAGGAGGTGACTGTCTTTTGTTTATAATTAACGAGTCGTTGCATTGCATTCAACCGATTCGTTCAAAAACACTGATTTATTCAGACAACAAACAAACGCCACTGCTCGAAGTTCAGACTTTTTGCTTTCGTGTCTAAAATGTAAGTTACTCAATATTAACTTCTTGTCAGAACTATTAACAGCTAGCCTTAACAGCTAGCCTTTCCACTGGTTTCTTGTTTATTCTTGTTTGTTAAAGTGTTGTTGTTGTTCCAAATATCCACATGTGATTTTCCATGTTTACCTTGAGCAGTTGACTTTAATATGTGAGCTATTTGAACAGAGGCCTTATGTTGAATGGATATTTTAAGAGGGAAAATGTAAGTTATGATGAAATCACTTAATAAATAGTAGACTTGTATGAGCTAGTCAGGGAGGGATGCTTTAATTCAAGAATTAAAGGGTTAGGCTAGTTCACCCAAAAATGAAATTAATTACTTACCCTAATGTCGTTCCAAACCCATAAGACCTTCGTTCATCTTCGGAACAAATTAGGATATTTTTGATGATATCAGAGAGCCATCTGTCTCTTCATAGACATCAATACAACTGAAATTATCTTACAGTCCATGTAAGATCAGTGCATCAACTTCACTTTTGCGATACTTCAAGAATACTTTTTTTTGCGCAAATAAAACAAAAATAACAGAATTTACTCTTCTCCTATGACTTAAGTCTTCCGCCATTTTAGAGCAACTCAACATGTCGCATACGCAAGCTTTTTGACGTAATCAGCTTTGTTTACATCTGGGTGAAAGCACACACATGTGCGTAATCTGCGACTTTTTACACCTACGCTTACGCAGTAATATTCTCTAAAATGGCGGAAGACATAAGTCATAGGAGAGGAATGGTTGAGTATATGATGTTATTTTTGTTTTCTTTGTGAAAAAAGTATTTTTTTTATGGTCGCAAAACTGAAGTTGATCCACTGATGTCACATGGACTTTTTTTACAGTTGTTTTTACCACGTTTATGGATCTGGGATAATTTCATTTGTATTGTTGTCTATGGACAGATGGCTCTCTTATATCATCCAAAATATCTTAATTTGTGTTCCAAGGATGAACAAACGTCTTATGGGTTTGGAACAACACAATTAATGACAGAATTTAAATTTTTGCCTGAACCAACCCTTTAAAGAACAAAGATTACTAAAATAGGGCTTTAATAGCTAGCCTATTTTTTTCTGTCTTTCACAGCTATCAGTGATCCCTCACTCACCATTATTTCAGTGATAGGGCCTAAGTCTATTTACACATCCTACTGTTGGTCCAAAACTTCCATGCAGTTTTTTTTTCTTTGGAAACAAACATTTAGCCTATATTTTTTCATTTGTTAAGCAGCTCTTGCCACACAATAAGCTTTAAAAAATATAAAATCTGTACATTTGTACAGGTTTGGAACAATATGACGATGAGTAAAATGACGTATTTTCAACACAGTAATACAGAATACATCATTTGCTGAAATAGTTTCATCCATAAATGAAATGCGGCTGCAGTGCTGCTCAAGATGTGTGATAGTTTATCTTCGACTTTCTGTAGATCAAAAAAAAAGTAGCTGTTTTGCCTGATTACTGTGGCTGAATCACGTCGTGATGACATTTGAGATAACCGCACTCTTTCTTACATCATATTTATGCTATTACTCAATTACCATATCATTTACTTTTCCTTCAGTGTACTGTGGATGTTTAATTTCATCTAAACTTTATGGTAGATTTGTCATTTAATGGCAGCATTAGCAAGCGCAAATTAGCCAGGGTCATTCTTTTCTACAGATATAATTACATTAGAAAAGCAATAAGACAGTGATGACTGTGGATGCCAGGTTTCCATGGAGTCTTCTTTTGTAGGGACAGAAAAGATTAGATATTTTCTTTAATGTGAGAACAGCAGGAGGGAGAGAGACAGCTCAAAGACATCTCTTTTGTTAGTTTATTTCAACTAATCACTTATTTCTGCAAGGAGATTAAATAGCACATGAAACTCTTTAAATAATGATTATTAATATGATTATAGATGACAGAAAATAATGACTCAGACATGAAAAATGAGTGTAGACACTAAAAATTAGTATTAACTATTACAAAAGCCAATCTGAATGAATATTTCTTGTTGTTTTGTTTATTACCATAGCACTGATGATTCAGTGTTTTCTGTCACTTTACGTTGCAGATGTCTGCAAAACTAATGTTTGTTTTTTATTGTTCAGGAGGGCAAAATACTAATTTTATTACAAAAATAGGACTGCAGTACTTACTGTAAGTATCTAATATTTTGTGTTTAAAGGTGCTTTTGTATTGCTAAAAACCTATAAAGAAATAAACAGCATGTGTAGAAGTAGCATTGACATAATGCACACTTAAATAAGATGGAGGTTGTTTTATGGTTTCATGCATATACTGTATGGAAAGGACTTTTTAATGAAGGAAAAATCACCTTTAAATAATATGACCACAAATATGTTTCTGATCATTCTCAAATTCAAGTGAACTTTCACCAGAGGCATCAGTGAGTATCTCTGAAAACTCTAAGAACGCCACAATCTTCAGCCTGACCATTCATAATATTTTGTGTCAGCCTGTAACAAATGCGTCTCCGCTCTGAAATAGCAAATGCATTTCAGCATTGTTTGAGCATTACTTCTTTCTCACCCTGACACCGGCCGTCTCGTGTGATGCTATCTGTCAGTAACTGCTATTACAGAAATGATGGGTGTCACTGGAGTTGCTGTAAATCAAACTGATGAGTCCTTGCCTGAATTTTGCCAGTGAGAGTTTGATTTCTCTCCTCTTTTTTAACCTAGAGCCACAAGTGAAGAATGGCTGGATTGCATTAGTCAACAAACTCATCCTCTCCTAATGGATTCAGTTTGTTTAGTGTATAGTGGAAATATATGTCCATTAGTGCAACAAACACACAGTGCCAGATGGACTTCGATCTAGTGCACAAGAGCCTGCAGGTGACTTGTGATGAAACTAATTACAGGCAAAAGATCTGTTTTTTTTTTTTTTTCATCTTTAACATATTGCAAATACAAAAACAGCAACAACAATAGTAATATCATATTTAGTATAATAATATTTAGAATTAGCTTTTATTTTCATGCTTGAAAGGGATGCTACCATGGTGGGAGGGTCAGAGATCTCTTGGAATTCATCAAAAATATCTTAATTTTTATTACAAGTTTGGAACAATAAAAGGGTGAGTAAACAATGAGAGAATTTTCATTTTTGGGTAAACTATCCCTTTAAGGTTTTATTTAAATTTTATTTGCAGTAATTTTATTATTTGCTTTTGTCATTTTCATATATGTATATTTTGTATATTTCTATGTAGCTTTATTTGTTATCAATTATTTCATAACTTATTTATTACTACTTTGTTAATTTAGGTTATTTTTTAAGTTTAGGTTTTTAATAATTGCTTTTAGCTTGACATAAAATAGTATATAGATTTTTCGTTAACTGCACTGGGTTGGATATGCTAGAAATGTTTTATTCAGAATCAACACTGTGACTCATTTAAGCAGGAAGAGGACACTGAGTTGTGTAGGACGTTTCAGATCGTGGTGCCCAGAATAAATGTATATCTAAGTTTAGCTCCTGTAATGGCAGAAATATAAAGATGCCAAGTTTGATTATAAATGTTGTGTAATTTTTCTAAAGAACCAACTCTTTTACTTGTAAATTTCTAAATAAACAAAACAGATTCTAAGACCTGAAACACTCCGTTACAAATGCTCACTCTTTAAAAGCAGATATATACAGACAGCTGTCTCATGAAGGAAAGGTTCTCTTTGGAGTAATGTCTGTAGTTCAGAGGCTCACACATACCTGACTCAGTGCTGACAGGGCCAGTGAAGGTGAAGACTCGTCTGGAGAGGTGTGAGTAATGAAGCAGCTCGTGTCTGACATTGTGCCGAGAATGAAGGAGACCAGAGCAGACAAAATCCGTCCCTTGCAACGGTTACCAGAGATGATTTCAGGAAAATCTTTCCATTTCACTACAGATCTGTTTACAAAAAGAACTTTGCGGTCTAGTGGTAACTTAATACCTCAGAGTTTGACTTTTTTTGACTTTGACAAATCAAATGTTGGTTTGACAATATCGCTAAGTGCTCTGGATGATCAGTAAATGCATATATAGTCGACGTTGTAGAATTTATTTAGTTCTGTGTAGAAACAGAAGCTTTTATAATGCATAATTCTGAACCATAGTACACCATTTGAATGACATCTGTCATACCAGATTCTCAATCTTGTAATTCCAGGAATAAAGACCATACTGAAAGTTCCCAAGAGCTCAAGATCGTTGGACATCAGATAGGATAGGAATACAGCCTTAAGCAGTTATATTCTTCATTGTGGTGAGATTCTATCCGTTTCTGAGAGCGATATAGGAGATCTTGAAATATTTAACATCCTGCAACCTTTGAGACTTTACAATAAATAATAAATTTTTCATGGTTCTCCATCTTTAAGAAGGCAATGTTTAACCAGAATCGGATTTGTACGGCTGAAAGAAAGTGTCAAAAACGGCCTTGTAATTTAATAGCGATTCAGTACAGACTCATAACTTGACATCTGACAAGAAAAAGCTCAGGGTAAGACCTTACGGGAGAGTCTATTGAGCTGCTAGATAAATGAGAACTGAATGCATTTATGCAGATGGTGGAAATAGTGCCGTCAGTAGAAGGCAGTGCACATGAATCATTTTTTTAATATTATGCACATGAATAAATACCTTAAAGCTCAATACAACTTATACTTGCTAAAGTGTTTTGCGCATAGGTTATTTTTAATAAATATTAATTAAATAGTGTATAATGATTCTATAATTGGACAGTCTATCAAACGTTAACTTCAGCAATGCGTTCTCTAGAGACTCTTGTCACATTGAAAATCTATTTCCATCACAACCGCTGGAGAAGAAAACAGGAACTAGCATGCACGGTTGAAAAGTCCTCATATGGTGATCAGATATAGAGTGCGTAATTCTAGCATCTTTGTGGTGGTGAGATCGTGAATCTTTTTGCACTAATTAGACCACAAGCATATTTATTGCACACAATTGATGCTCGACAAAGCATTTAGTATTGATCCATGTAACATGAAGTAGTGCTAATATAGAAAAAACTGTTACAGCTCATGAATAAGATCAATTCATTGCAAACTGCAAGGGAAAAAACATGAGTGGTCATGCATTTGCTTAAACAAACCGCTTCATGAGCAATACGTTCTATATGCATTATCTGATATCATCATGCATAGTGTTTGGTTGATAAATAATTGATGAGGAGATATTGAAAGGCTGGTGACTTCACTTCTTCTTGAATGCATCACAATGCAGATCTTTCATATTTTGACCCATGAGAAAATGGACATCTGAACTGAGAGGGTCAAACTTTAAATATTAATGTCATTGTCAGTGCATTCTGTCCCTTGTGAAGCCTGTTTATACTCTCTTATGCGATAACATGCTTATCACTCTTCCCAGTGGGAGATGAGTCCTGACCACAGCATTAAGCCATCTGACTGTTGCACAAACACACTTATCATCCAACTGTCTACCACCAGCTTTGAACTTCCGTTGCCATATCTTTGTGTTTTCATTGAGCTGTCCACATTTTTTTCCTCATGGGTATGAGCATAGCTAAATGAGGTGACACTGTATTGAATAAGAATATTGCACACCTGTGGTGATTTACTCTCGGTCACTGGGTTAGTTTAAGGTTGTTTAACCCACCTGCTGTTGATCTGGCCAGTGATGCAGATAGCATGATATGAGCAGGTGGGACTAAATATGAAATAAAACTCAAAAGTTGAGGTGGAAGTGATTTCACTTACATGTATGCATTTAGCAGACACTTTTTCCCCCTAAAGCAACTCACAATGCATCGAACCCATGGCCTTGTGAAACATTTTGTCCTCACTAAGGGAAATGGAGCAGCAGTTGACTGAGTCAGTGGGCAGGTGTTGTCATCCCATTTCAAGCCTATGGGTGTCACCAGCTGTCTAGTAAAGTAAGATGGATGAGACCCAAAAGTGTTTACAACCACCAGCCTAAGGAAAAAATATAAATAAATAAATGGTCTGCATACAGTAACTTAAGAGATAGGAGCACAAGGACAGCAAGCACTTTGGAAAAAAATCCAGAACATCCATCTTTATTCAGAGTTATGAGTGGTCAGTGACAAGGGTTTGTTATTCACTAATTGTTACGATGACTATTCCTATAATTACACAGACAACTGAGAAAGGTTGTTAAAAATTAACTGTATTTAAAATGTTAGAATGTCCACACAGTCTTTCCTCTATGCTTTATAAACCACCTGAAAAATGTCAACTGGAAAGTAATGGTGTATTTATTAAGCTTAATTAACTCGCTGCTGTTTGGTTGTCTGGATCAATCAGAATTTGTTAAGCTGGTAGCTTTGTGTAGGAACATGGAACATGGTTTCTAGCTGGTCTAAGGTAGTTAGACCTTAAGTGGATTTAGCAGGTCTTTTGTAAATAATTGGATAAAAGCATAATAATGTGGATGTCTATTCATGTCATTAGCTGATCCTTTATACCATCTCAATCAGCTGTTTAATATCAGCTTAAGATGTTCAAGCTTTGCTTGGCTAAAGGCACCAACTAATGACCATCTTTGACCATTTTAGACCAGCTGGAAACCAGCTAAACATCTACAGAAGGCAGTGCCCTGGTGGAGCTGTCCATGGTGCTGAAAGCGTGTCGGCTCACAAATCACTGATGAAATCACTATGCCCTGATGAATATGCCACATACAGTTTTCCACATCGTTCGCCTCTATTCCTCCAAAACAAATTTATATGTCATATGGGACTGGCTTCTGATGCATTTGGAGCTCAACCAGTGTTTGTTTTGGAAAATGAGGGACGCGTGGTAAAGGAGGGAGCGCGGTGTGCAAGTGTGTGCGCGTTAGAGGCATGACGATGACGGCGTTTGGGGAGCTGTGGGTGTCTTTAAGAGCTTCTTTCTGCTGCTTACTAGTGTCAGGATAGAGAGGCACAAGGCACTGAAATACTCACGAGAACAGAGAGGCGCGCGAATCGTATTGGAAATACATAAATTTTCATTCGCATTTAGGATATACTGCCATCGGGAAACCTGGACAACATGCAGTTGCCAAAGTCACGGACTTTCGCTATCAGTTTGACGCTGCTCTCCGTTCTCAGCTCGGCAATGTGCGCCAGTCACTGTAAGTACCTGCAGTGCCGTTCAACGTTGTATTAAACGTTGACTTATGTTTTGCTTAGATGCATTTTTATAAGATCCCTTTGCGCTCATACAGATGCTATAATCTCTGAAATCAGTTAAATTATTGAAAGAGTACAGGGGATTAAAAGACAACTGCTGCTAATCCAAACTTTTACTGGATATGATGAATCCGTTTCAATGTACAATGAATGACTGGTGCATATCGAGCAACACGATGCGACTTCCTATAAGCATCTACCGAAAGATCGTGGAGCATGTGTGAGAGATTTAACATTTCATATTCGATCGCTGTATCACGGAAATTGAGGCTCAATAAGCAGTTATTGAGGCTGATATGCTTCTCGGCTAAATGTGTAGAGGAGAAAGGGCGATGTAACATTTTGTTTAAACGTCTGTTAACTCGTTTGTGTGTGTGTGTGTGTGTGTGTCTTTAAACTTTAATATACTAGTTGCACAAGTGTCTGAAACAAATTAGTTGATAGCTCTAGGCAGTTTATCACATCACTTGTTAACAGATATGCATAGGAATGCCGGACTGGTTGTAACACTAATGATTAAGTTATTTGTTCAAAATTATGTAATTCATTATTATCAGCCTCATTTTAATGTATCTATTTTTATAGGTGGAAAGTAAAATTATAATATATGTAGAAAATGTAGAACTAAAATTTTCTTCTAAGTAGCATATGTAAGTGTATATTAATCACAAATGTACATATACTGCCCCTTTTTATTAAAATTTTTGTGCTTCAAGTAGAAGTGCATTTAAAAGTGTTCAAATCATCCCCATCTGTTTAGAAATCTCTCTTATTTAATGCATGTGTAATTACATGAAAAAAGAGAGAACCTGCTGATTCAAATGACAAAATTCCTGTCATTTAACATTCGTTATGCAATGACATGATCTTGATATATACCTGCCATGAAATTCTTATTTTCTTACCACAAAAATTTATTGAATAGACTGGTGGTGATATGAACCATAGCTCATTTCTAATCGATTAAACTGGTGGCGTTGCCCTCTCTTTGGTCTCCTCAGCATTATTTTAATGTTGTATCTATAGTTACATATGGCAAAAAAGTCTGATTTAAGCTTTTAATTTGTATTGTCATTCCAATACGCTTGATTATCTTTTCAGTACTGCCATTTATTGTCATTTCTCTGTATGAAGCTTGAGCATCTAAAGCAGTCTTAGTCTGTGCCTTCTCGGCTATAATTGTGTGATTCAGGGGAGCACAGTACATTTTCTTTAGGTTTCACTGGACATCTGTCATTTTTATGTGTTCTGAGTCAGTTTGCATCGTTACGTGATACGAAACAGAAACTTCCCTAGTCATTGATGGTTGTGCTCTGCATGAGATGTGCTTTGTGGATTGAGATCAGATGAAGTGAATTCTCACTGAGGACATGCAAAAGGATATTCTCATATTTACCACAGGGGTACCAGAATAAAGCTGGAGATCCATCATGCCCTTGTCATCTGTGTCAGGTAACAGAGATAATGGTTGCTGCTGTCTCTCTCAGGGGCCTCTGGCTCTGCTCTCAAAGAGGGATAACAAGGGGATGTCCTTTCAGATCTGGTGTCCCTGGAAGAACAACTACATCCCTTTTACTGTGACCACTGGGACAGTGGAGGGTCCCAACATGACACAAGATGAAAGCCTTGTTTCCACTGGCTAGGGCAAACAGTGAGTCAGGACCCAGGGGCTCAGTGTTTTCTGACATCTTCTCTGTGGACATAATTGTATTAAAATGTCCAGCACTTTTTACTCAAAAAATAAATTACAGAAGAGATGTAGAATGATTGATCCAAGTCATAGAGAACTGTTGATTTACACAGTCTGTAAAGCATGGCTCTGAATATATGAGGGACTTGCATGCATGTTTGAGATATTTTGGCATCTCTAGAACTTACTGTTCTGAATTTCACACCACATGGACAGCTAGTGAGAAGAATAGTCACAGAACCCCTTCAAGGACAGTGAAACCAGACATTAGCTGCCATGTATTGACTTTTTAAAATATGTATTTTCTTTTAAAAATAAAAGGGACAATTAAGAATCTTTGACGGATATCTTGTATTTATTTCTTGGTTCCCCAAAGAACCTTTCTAGAAAGGGTCCATAAAAAAATCTTAGCGTGGCAAACCTTTTTACGGTCTTATAACCCTTTTCTCTTACAAAACCTTTGTGCAATAGAAAGCTTACATAAAATATTAACATTTCCAGTCAGTCCAGCAAACAGTTCTTAAAGAACTTTGTTTTAGAGAACAATTTGTGTCATGGAAATGTTCTTTGGAGCCATAGATGTCAAGATTTTTAAGTTCTTTTTATATCTACACTATACAGCCTATCAAAGAATCTATTTATTTTTAAAGATGTATTCCAGGTTGAAATTTATTACATCTGTAATATTTAATACAATTCTGAATATATTTTAGTATTTTGATTATCAGGTGAAATAGATGTTTGAAAGAGAAAAATTCCAGCTGGTGACTTGGTTCTATTTAGTGGTTGTTGATTTAATGAAGGCAGAAGGGGTGAAGTTTAAAGGGCCTTGGACTGGAGAAGTTTGGCACACATCAACATAAAGAAGATCAAGTTTTGACGTTTTGATTAGAAAAACAATAGATCAATTGTTCACAGTTATATTTTAGAAAATCATGTGAATTTTCATTTAATACAGAGAGTTAAAGTGTGTATGTTGTTGTTTTATTAGATCGAATCTAGACTGAATCATACTGCGTTGTCAATCATTCCATGTATAATTGCCTGGAGCTAAAAGCTCTTTCCAAATTTCTGTCTTTGAAGTTTAACTTCAAGTTTGAAGTGCAAAACGTGTGCATTGACCCAAACAGGACACCGATATTTATTCAGTTTGAACGCATGTCAGAGTGCTGTTGTGTTGTGGTACAGGAGGACTGATTTAACATTCTAAATACAACTCCCCTCTCAGTGGGGGAGAGCGGAGCCTTGTCGGGCATTAGCATGATAGAGTCATTTATTTCAACTTTCTTATGAGGTCAAACGCGGGAGGCTTTTTAAGGGAGCTCTCCTGTGGAGCTGACCAGATTTCCTGTGGGCATCGAGGGGGAGGGAATCTTTTCAAAAAATTTTTTTTTCTATTTCCATTATAATAGTTTGCCACTAAATTTACAGTAGATGAGACATGACCAGTTATATTTTCTTTCAAATATTAATGCACAACCAACTTGCCTCTGCTTTAATGTACATGAAAAATGAATAATTTGCAACACCTTGGACAGTGATAAAAGGCAAAATAGAGAGAATGCCATTAAGACTATAGTGCATAATATAAATCACCTTGAAAGGCTAGAGGCGGTGAAGAGCATTGACAATGTTGTCCATATTGTTAACTTGACTTCATCTCCATGCTGATTTATGCTGTGTGGGCATCAGAGCATGAAAATATTGATTAATCAAGGCTTTATTCAGCCTAAATCTGCCTCACATCTGCAGGGGGAGATACACGGAACAGAATGAAACAGATTTTGCTGAATTTCTGATGCTGACAAACTAGGTCTGACAAATTTTTTGTACTCCGGGTTAGTGGAGAGTCAGCAGATTCTGTGGATATTCTGTTTACAGTCTTATGAAGACACATTTTCATTAACCTGGGTTTGTCCTAAATTGCTGACATTGACACATGTGTGCTCTGTCTGCAATTATTGTCTGATCTTAGACAATAACAACCAGCTTATTGGTTCTCCTATGCCTAAACCATAGAGCAGATTATTGTAGCTCATGCATCTATTATCTACTGTATCACTGATCTGAGATAAGCTATGTCCGGTAAAGCGCTGACCTCTTAGGCGGCTTGTATTCAGCATATTGGTCGTTCAGCCAGTTATATAAGAGTCGTTGTAAAACGTATGCCGTCTCATTCTCTCGTTTGATATGATTAGATGAGCAACATTTTGGATCATGAATCTTTTCAATTTGTGTGGCTTTTTTGGTACAAGAATGAATTGCTCTTGCAGATATTACAATTCAGTTGCAGTTACTAGCACACATATGGCTCTACTTTTGTTCTCTGTGTAATAATCCATCATGCTGTTCCTCTACCTGTGTAGAGGAACGCACATTAATATATAACAGATAGTTTCTCGGGAGTTGGATCAGAGCCTGCTCTCTTGTTCTTTTTAAAGTATGGCTCATGAGAGACAAAATTATTCATGCTTTTTTCCTCAAATGTTTACTGCATTAGTATGTGTACTATGTCTTCAGGGAAAGTTAAACAATATGTTCAAGTAGATTTAAATTCATGCCAGGAAAGAAAAAGAAGGTCAAATGTTATGTTATTATTATTATTATTTTTTCTTAGATTCAATCAAGTTGAATTAATTTAGGTCATGCAGTGCAAAATCTTACTTAAATGTAAAGTTTGAAATAGCTACTTTAATATGATAGAAACACTTTTAGGGTGATGCTTTGAAAATGGTCTGAATTGTCAGTTTGAGATGAGCACAAACAAGGAACTAGAACACGACTGTAGCCTTTCATTACTCCTTCGCTTTCATCTGATATCTTTTGATGATAGAATCTGGAAAATGATCAGTCCTAAATGAATGAGGCTTTTGCACACAGGCTTTGCTCAAGTTATTGGCAGGATGACACTGTTGCTGGTCTAGATTCATTTATTTGAAAATAATTTATGAGGAATGCACATTAAATGGTCGTTTGCATTGCTTTACATCTTGCGTTCTCCATTCTTTCATCCATTATTTGTCTCTAGTGAGCTCTCAGTATTAATTATGTATCTCAAATCTTCATGCAGTCTTCACTCCAGTAAATGTTCTTGGATTATATCAGCCATGATAATGCACGCAATCAACCTTCCTTCATGTACAGGTACAGTCAATATTCCTCTCCAATTAAAATGTGATTCATATGCAGATTAGACATGTAGACATGTACTATAACTTGTCAGAGTAAGGTTAGATAGTATTTCATTAGATTTTTGTTATTATTATTATAGTGCCTCAGTATATCTGCAGCACAGGAAAAATGAAACAGCAATGTAATACAACAGTGGCTCCATCTGAATGTTAATCCTGAAGCTTTCCTCTGAATATTTTAAACCCCCAACCCCAAAAATAGGGTTGTTTTTTTCCAACCACATACCAGTTTTAATGTTGTTCTTTCTTGAAGCTTAAACTGGTGCTCCCTTGTTTTTTTCCATTATATTTTAGTCCATCGGAATACATGTGATACACTTATATGTTTGACAGACAGTTTTGTCCAAATTAGCTCAAGGTATGCACACCAACATTCACATGAAAGCACAACAACAGTACACATTTTTGATGTCTTGTTAAATATTTTATATACAGTACTACCGTTCATAGTTCATGTTCATATTTATTTCTGTGATGGCAAAGCTGAATTATCAGCAGTCATTACTCCAGTCTTAAGTCCTTTAGAAATTATTATAATATGCAGATTTGGTGCTTAAGAAGCATTTCTTAAAAAGTTGTATTGCCTTTTTTTGTGTGTGTGTGCGGGTTTATGTGGTTTATGAGGACACAAATTTGTATAATGACATGGATATGACATAGGTATAACAATATGAAGGTGATTTATGAGGACATGTTCAGTGTCCCCGTAATTCAAAAGGCTTAAAAAAACATACTAAACGGTGTTTTTTTGAAAATCTAAAAATGCACACAGTTTCCTGCAAGGGGTAGGTTTAGGTGTAGGGTCAGTGTAGGGCAATACCACATACAATTTGTACAGTATAAAAACCATTACGCCTATGGAGAGTCCCCATAAATCACAAAAAACAACATATGTGTGTGTGTGTGTGGAAACCAGCATTTAAGTAGAAACCTTTTGGAATGTTAAATGCCTTTTATTGTCACTTTTGATAAATTCAATACATCCTTGCAGAAAAGAAGTATTCTTAAAACCAATAAATAAATAAAACAAAAAAATTGAACATCAGTGTATGTAATTAATTGTATATTATTATATTCACTTTAACTGATTGTTTTGAAGTGTGATATAAATAAGTGTGTTGTGACTCCATGTGGGTGTTTGGAGGGAAAGATGCTGTTGTTATCTGAAGTATTTAGCATATGCCACTTCAGTGCTGCTCTCTCTTGATCTCCTTCACTACACCAAATGCCCAGTGGGATGATTTTCAAAAAGTTTCACTTCATGAACCTGATGAGGGTGTTAAAAAAAAAAAATAGGGAGGGAGTTTTATCTTAACACTACATCAAAGAACATTGTCCTTAATGTTAAGATTAACAAAACATCCTTTGGAACATTTTGAAAAGAAGAGCATCCCGTGTCCCATTCCAAATTATTTAACTCTCTCTGTTAAAACCTCACTCTATTCTGGAATCCAAAGTATGTTACTCTGAAGTTCCCTTTCAGTCGGTCACTCCGAGTCACGTCGTTGACCGACGAATAGAGATTCCTATTCGTCGGTCACCGACGTGACGTCTCCGTTCCCTTCTTCAGGGAACGAGGGTTACAATAAGTAACTGAGACGTTCTTAAACTGTGATATAGCAACATTATCATGTCCCCTGAAGGATCTCACTGAAACATAGAGATTGAAAGCAAAGCATCAGCAAAAGTAAAACATACTTTCCTGCATTTCTTTTCCCATCAGAAACCGAATTCTGGCCAACCTTGTGACATTTCCATGAGCCAGCTGGGGGGCAAAGCATGTGCCCCACCATCTGGGCTGAAGGGATGGAAGCTGCCCAACTGTCATTGTCCTGTAACAGCAGACACGCTTCCCCTGGTGTGATATTAACCAGAAGCTCACAGGACAATAACCTCAGGCATTTCCTCACTCTGTCCAACATAACAGGTTAACGATGATCTAGCCCTGGGACTGGTGTCAAGACTCACTATTTCAGACTAGAAAATGTGGGAATGAATGGCAGCTGTGGAATGAAGTCACTTAGCGGGCACTGACAAACACTGTCTAAATAACATTCAACTAAATATGCCCAACGATCACTTCTTCAGAAATGGTCAAGCTGGCATTGTGTGCCATTGGTGACATTTATATCATAGATTTTTACCCTCATGATCTTTGGTCAATCATGTCTCTTCTACATGCTACTCTGTATCTTTTCTTTTCTTCCTGCACTATGATACTTGATATTGCCTTCTAGCTGTTATTTTCATTCCTAGGCTGATCTTGCTATCAAAAAAAGGTTCATGCTTCATAACAGAAGACCGTATTGAAATCTTCCACGTATCCTTGAGCTACTTGATCTTTCTGTGTTGCAAGCCTCCTCATTCCATTCATTTCTCTTAAGAGCATCTTCAGAAGCATGTCAGTATACTCATTTAATCTCATATGCCAAAACCATCAGCTCTATTTCAAAAATCCATCTTTTCAACATCCGTTTCACCATGTTCTGCATTGTAACGGCGTTATAATCTGTAATCATATTTTGCCTTTTAGATTGCAAACACAGCACACCTACCTGAGATGTCTGATTTTGTTCTGGCACAGGTAGAGACGAGAAGCAGAAATCTTTTTGCTGGAAGACAGAAGGCAATTTGTTGGCATTATTGAGTCGGATCTCTTTGTAGAGCAATGTTTGTTTTGGTGAAGTGCAGGCTGCCTAATTAGGGACCGAGTGATGCCAATCTCCCGTACAGCTCCGTGCATGCAGAGGCCACCGAATAACAGCTGTTCAAAAGCTATTAGGAGGAAATGCTGACCAATAATGCTGAAAAATGATAGCTGGCAGAGTAGCCAACACGAAACACGTCTCGCGGCTGAGGAAAGTGGGAAAAATGACAAGAGGCATTCATCAAAATCTATTCAAGTTACAAAAATACCATGTTTTAATTTATCTAGCAATGCTGGACATTATGTTTGTCTACAGCAAAAAATATGTGCCATCTGACAAGCTGAGAAAGTCCAATCGAAGAATTTACAATTATCCTGAGATTATCACAGTAAAGCCAGGCATATTCAGAGACATAAAGCCTGTTCAAACTGATGCGCCCCCGCAGATTTTTCATCCAAATGGATTTCAGATGCAACTTCCAAAAGACACAAAATAAAGATTTTTACATTTGATTAAGTTCCACAATTATTGTAGGTGCAAAATTAATAGTGACCCCAAAATGTTGCCTTTTGGTGAATTTTGCTGTTCTGAAGCTAAAATATGTTATTTAGCTTATGTGATTCATGCAGAGATTTTGTGTGTGGGTAGTTGGGGGAATCTATCCAAAATGTTACAAGACAAAACATAATCTGACAAGATAACTGAATATTTTTACTAGCATTTCTTGAAAAATGTATAGCAGTTTTATTGTCACACTAACACCTGGGAATCTGTTTTGCAGGTGAAGCACATTAAACAGTGGTGCCTGGAAATGTCCAATGCTAAGGGCTTAAATACATTTGTTTCTATAAGCTACTAAATATTAAGTCAAAGACAGAACTGACGCAGAACTTATAATGTTCCTTATGTCTGGAATAGAAGCAATAAAGACGGTAATGTATATAATTTGGTATATAATTGGATTTCAAGATGTAGCAGTAAGCATTATAGTAAAAGGTTAGGGTACACATTATTTTAAGGTGTCATTATTACAGTGTAATTATACACTTAAGGGCATAAGCATTATTAATTAACTACATGTGCTCACTTTATGGTTAGGGTTAGAATTAGGGCTTGTTTTAGGGTTACTTGCATGTAATTCTGCATAATTTATTGTTATTATAATAGTAAGTACAAGTAACAAGGACACGGTACTGTGTTACAAAAGTGTAACAAAAGTGTTACAAATAGTTAAAATAGTTACTGTATATTTATTTGGGGTTGGCAGGTTGAAACACAAAACACAAAAAAATAATCTTGCATCTACTGTATGCATTGATGAAAATGCAGGATGCTCACTAACAGTCAGAGGTGGGTAGAGTACCCAAAAACTCTACTCAAGTAAAAGTAAAAGTAATCGTCTGAATAGTTACTTGAGTAAGAGTAAAAACGTATCGGATAAAAAAAACTACTCAAGTAGTTAGTTACTAGTTACTTTGGATCATATACTGAATATCTACAGTCTAGTTTTATTTAG
>JAUMHE010000056.1:10885893-10901532 GCA_032359235.1 Enteromius mattozi | reverse complement strand
CAAAGCCACATCTTCAGCGCTCTTGATGTTAACTTTCTGTTACAACACTGAGTGAGAACCGCTTCAGACGAATCAGCGCGCGGCAAGGAACTGAACGAAACGTTCAAACTGACTCGCGAGCCAATTCACTGGTTTGATCAAGCCTTTGAACAGAAATGACTCAAAAGAGTGAATCGCTCATGCATCGTTCATTGCCCAAAGAAAAGTAAACGGCGCGTTTGGTATAAATGGAAGCATTTTTAACTTGCATTAAGATGAAGTAATGAGACGAGCGTCACCCACAGTAACGAAGTAAAAGTACCGTTTTTTCACAAAAAATTGACTTGAGTAAGAGTAAAAGTACTCATATTTAAATATACTCTAAAAATATTAGTTACCCAAAAAAATTACTCAAGTAAATGTAACGAAGTAAATGTAACTCTTTACTACCCACCTCTGCTAACGGTCAAGTTCGGGTCATTATAATAATACATACTATATCAGGATTTGAATCCAGCCCCCATGCACACTTTAAAATTACAGTTCTAGACTATCATGACTCACAGTCTCAGGCAGAAGTGCCAGATCTGTCAATGAAGCCCCCTCAAAAGAAAAAAAGTAGGTGCATAATGTCCCTGGGCATAATTCCATAGAAAATAGTAATTGTCTTATGAAGCTCACTTTATATCCAATTAAAGATGAAAAATTGCACAAAAAGTTTGAAAAAGCTTTTATATGATCTTTTTGTAATATATTGTATTCTACATGGGGGTTTGGGGAGCGTTCAACCTATCCATGTATGTAAAAAAAATCCTCTCATGTGTAAAATACTGGGTCGGTCTGGCTGCCTTTAATTATGAGCAGTGGTGCACTCGGGGTGTAACATGCTGTTTTACATCCTTTGCTTGAGTCTCATCAACAGCTTGGGTGATGCTAAAAATTAACTTGGCTAGGTTTCCTGGTGGGTGACCTTCTCTCGATCAATTTAGCAGTTGTCTTGGCAATAGGGTCCCTATAGTTTTCTGGCAAATATACACAGAATTTGCATGAACCTCTTTTATTTTAAGTGGAGGCGGCTGTATGACTGGCTACCAAGGTTTCTCACATAATATGCAGTGCATTGAGCTCGTTGGGCTGTGCTATGCCAGTGTCTTGCTGATATGATTTTTTTCTGTTAGCTGTATATTAAAAGAATGATTAAAATAAAAAGCTGAAGAGCATAATGGATAGCAGTTATCATTGACTTTGAAAGAAGGGTTAATGTTTCATAGGCCTGGGTACACTCTACTTAAAATCATTGGCGAGAATAACGTATCAAGGCATTGAGTGATGTTCCTATTAGGCTTCACGATGCATATCTGTCACAGAAAGAATTTCTTCCCAATCTGCATGAGAAGGTCAAGTTCTCATATGGTTTGTCTTTGGAACAGTATTCTTATGCTAAGTGCTGGGCCAGCAAATCCTTAGTGCATGGAGAGCTACTGCTTTAGGACATTACTCACGTTTTCAAAGAGTGACCACACACACCGCTAATGACAGTCTCCACGCTACTGCTGAAAAGAAAAACATCTTAGAGCAGTTTGGGCCTGTTTTAGATGGGCGACAATGTTCTCTTTCTGGCACAAGCTGTAACTGGAATAAGGCGATGTCTATTACTGGCACTGGCTGGTTAGGCTGGCTATTGTTGCAGGTAGACCATCTCAAACTGTGCAGCCATGCCAAAACCAGCATGAAAGTGGCCAAAACATAAGGCCCTCAAGGCCTTTTCACTTTTAGAATGACAGAGACCGTTTCATCCAATAAAAATAAAATGAAAAAAATCGAACTAACCAATGAGATAAGCTTTTTGTCACATTTCCCAAGCCACTGTCACTGCATAATCCACCTCGTTGGTGGCACTAAAGCTATTTGCTGACACCAGCAGTGAAGTCCTTCCCTGGTCACTTTGGAAAGTCTGTTAATAATATATGTGCATATATATATGTGCATATAAAATTGATCCTTATTAAGATATTCCTGCAGTGGTGTTCTTTTACTCATATAATGCACAAACACACACACACACACACACAAAAATATGTTTCTCAAAATGCAAACATACTTTGCCCTGCATTTTGTAGACTAAATTCCCAAGCTATTACTATATTCATTTTGAATTTTGTTTTTTACCTCCTGTGTTTTATATGATTCTACTTGGTGTTTTTATGCAGTGTTTATTACTAATTTATACTATATAATGAGCTATATTTCTCAGTTGTAATGTTAGTTATATTAGTTATACACTAAACTTCTACACTAAAATGTACACTATACTGTTCAAAAGTTGGGGTTGATAAGATTTTTAAAATATTTTTGCGGGAAGTCTATTATGATTATTTTGTGAATTATTAATTAGAATTTCAAAGTTCTCTGTTTTAATATATTTAAAAATGTATTTCTGTGATGGAAAGCTCAGTTTTCAGCAGCCATTACTCCATTCTTCAATGTCACATGATCCTTCAGAAATCATTCTAATATCTCGATTTGGTGTAAATGTATTATTATTGTTGAATTATTGTGCTGTTTAATATTATTGATTACTCTTTTCAAGTTTCTTTGATGAATATAATATTTAAAAGAACAGCATTTATTTGAATTAGGCATCTGTTGTAACATTAAAATTTTACTGTCACTTTTGTTCAATTTAATCCATACTTGCTAAAGAAAACACAAATTTCCTAAAAATAAATAAATAAATCTTACTGACCCCAAACCTTTTAACTGCAGTACTAACCAGCAAACTGCTTTGTAAACAATTTAGCTAATTTATTCTGGGGTTTTTTTTCAGCAGAGTCAGTCTGTTATTCTAATGTGCTTTTCTGCTATTTGATAGTATAGGAAGATTCGGCTCATATAATATCAGTGATAGCAGTGGCTAAGAGATAGTACTGGAGCTGATAGCTTTGCATTGTTGAACCTACATTTCAACCTGCTGAGACTGTAGAAAAAAAAAACACTGAGCTCAGATAGTCTGTCAGTATAGCTTTCTCTAATCAGCTCACCTGCCAGCAGTGTAAGTCTCAGTGCTACTATAGAACTAAACAAGCATTCGGTATTGTTGGGAAGCGAATACGATCTTACATCATTTTTTAAGCCCCCCAAAAATTTGCATTTTCAGCCTTAGCATTGTGTGTTGACCTCTGGACAACACTGACTGCTTACAAAGGTCAAAAGACATTTAGATGCAGTCAGACACTTTATGACATGCCGGCAACCACAAGTGTCCTTGTTAATCTGCTGACAATTGTGAAACATAATTAATGCAGCCAGCATCTGTTTGGGCTGCAGTCTGTGACAGTGGGAGTCAATGATGTTAAAGATGGATGGCTCACTCTAGACCGATGCTGATAGAATCAGATATTGAGAGCTTTCATTTCCCAGCAAGTGTAGGAGTGAGAAAGCTATTTATGCTTATCATTGAGAGCAGGATAATACAATCACATTGATACCAAATACATATTATCATCGAGGGCCTGTTTTTGACAATTAATCTTTTGCTAACACAACGACACAGACATCAGAACAAAAACAAAAGCCACTTGAGCTAAATGAAAATGGTTATTCAGTGAGAAGAGACATGATGAGGAATGAGAGCAAAGTTCAGGAGAGACACTGAATTACCAGCTAACATGTAAATCTTAGCAAAACTACTAACTGAAAGAGCCTGATTTGAATTACAGAGTGTGCAAATTTACATGAACAATGTTCACGTGAAATTTGGAAGTCAGTGTGTTTTTCTCTGGGTTTGACATAAACACACAAGCATTCAAGACATGTACACACTGAATAAACCATCACAATGCTGTTAAAGGTGTTCACGTGTTGAACAAAATTGGTGTAAATTCATGACTGGCATACAGATTTGCTGCCGTTCTTGTGGTTTGTTTAATGTATGCATGTCTGTTTGCATTCAGAAGTCAAAAGCAAAGAGAAACCATACAATTTCTTTTCTAATAACGATCTAGGATGTAGCTCTCACCTCAGCGGTGATCTTTTTTTCTGTCTCTAGTTAGAAAGTCTGAGTCATTCTACTGAACCAGTGCATTTGTACAGTTTAAGGAAATAAACAGATACACAAACTGATTTGACTCACTGTACTATCTTTTGTGTTTGGTTACATAGGGCGTTTTGTTTTGTTTGGAAGCGTGTAAAATTACCTTACTTGAATGGGTGCTCGAACCAAATGTGGTGGTGTGATATGAATTACATATCTCAAAGCTAATGAGACTTTTTAATTAGGATGTAGGTAGAAAGGAATAGAGATCATCAGGAAGAATGAATGGGTTAAATCATAAAGGGCTTGAATGGCGCTGGTAGAGCGTGTGACAGTGTGATCAGCGTAATCCCTGAGGAGCTCTGATGTATTACGGCTGATATGTAATAGACACGCCAAGAGAATAAGACACTCAGATGTATGAAAACAGCTTGATCCTCTTCATTTGGCTGTTAAATCAGTATTACAGGCATCTGTTCACATACATGATATGAGTGCAGTCAAGTCAGGTCACGCAGACGGTTTTTTGCAGCAATATGGAATGATATTTTACCTCATCTGCACTCAGCCCTTGTTTCTTCATTGAGCTGGAAACATTGTTCAGCTCCCTCCAGCTTGTCGTGGACACCGTTTGAAACCCGAATGGATTCCCTAAATGAACACAGCTCTCGACTCGCAGATGGCTGGAATGCAGTGATTATTGTAATCACTTGGCGGCCGGTTTTCACTGCGTCCTCGCTTGCTCTACAGCAGATTAGAGTTTCTTGCTGTGCACTGGCGTGGAGACGTGGAACAATGGGGAGAGAGTCGGAGTCCAAGCAGATCTGCTCTCCTGCCTTATCCCGGATCAGCGGCCTGTGAGTGCTGACACGCTCAGATCGCTGTACTCGTAATCTGCCACTCCACGCTGGAGGCACAGTAATCCTAAACGCAGCTCAACGAGCACACAGGGAGAGCCGGCGCCACCACAGGCTTTCTCTGAAAGGTCTCGTAAGTTTGTGCACTTTTGATTGATTGATTGATTGATTGATTTTTTGTTCTTTGCATCATCAAACAACACAAACACTACTGTATCTACAGACCCTTGGGGGGTGGGGGGGTGGGGGGGTCTACATTCAAAGACTTAGTTCACCCAAAAATGAAAATTCTGTCATTAATTACTCACCCTCATGTCTTTCCAAACCCTTCGTTCATCTTCAGAACACAAATTAAGATCATTTTAATGAAATCTGAGAGCTTTCTGACCCTGCATAGATTGCAATACAACTACCATGTTCAAAGACCCAGAAACGTAGAAAGGACATCATTAGAGGGGTCATGAACTTCCATTTTTTTATTTTGTACTGTTCTCTGAGGTCCACATATAATGCTATCAAGATATATACACCAAGAATATCATAATTTAGAAGTAATAGGCTATTACTGTATCTGTCCTCTTTTTAACCCTCCTCATCAGAACGCTCTGTTTGAATAAGCATAAGTAAATAAATAAGTAAATACCCAGCGCTATATGATTGGCTAATAGTTGTGTATGTTTGATAGCGTACATTCCTCATAGATGTATGCTGCTGTGGTTAAAAAGTTTAGGTTAAAAATACATAACTCCATACACAAATGATCTGTAAGAAGAGACAATGCATTAGTGACCATGTAATGATAAATATAATAAAAATCTAACTAAATATAACTAAAAATGATAATTACTCAGATTTATGTGTTGCAACGTTACTGTCGTATATAGTCGGATCCAACAGATCGTCTTTTACTTTCAATTTTCAATTTGTGCCTAGTTCTTACTGACACAATTTGTATCTTCATTAAAATTAAAGTTAATTCACTCGTTCATAACATTGGGATCAGAGGGAAGGTAACGCAAACATTGTTTTTCCACAGCACTGCACAGCATTTTATTGTCTTCAGTGCCATCTTTATTTTTTAGTTTCTCTTGTAAAGACTACATTAACAAAACAGTGGGGCAGGGCTAAACAGGCAGCGATGTAGAAGGCGGTGCTTGTCCACACTATTACATCACAGATTATAACGTTCGAAGAGCTTTCATTTTGGCAGACTGCCTTTAAAAAACTGTTTCTACTAACACAGGGCTGGGCAATATATACTGTAGCATGATATGTTCACGTGCATCTCATCAGTAAAGCCGATTAGAGGTAAATCTCCATCACCTGTTTTTAAATGGAGCAGTAGTTAATACACAGAGCCGTAGATCACTGACAAGCTACGCTAGATCGTGTTTTGTTTTGCAGGTGATTCAGTTGCGTTACTGAACCCGATATTGCGTAGCTTGTCAGTGATCTATGGCTCTGTGTATTAACTGCTGCTATATGAATATATGCAAGTGTTGCTGCTGACCTAAAACACAGGCTTTTTTGTTTATGAACCCAAGAATGCACACACATGCATCATGGTACAGTACTCTCATGACTGGTGGTGAATGGTGACACAGTAGAATTGTTGAATAAAGTCATTATTTTAGTTTTCTTTGCACACAAAAAGTATTCTTGTAGCTTTGTAAAATTACGGTAAAATTACTTATGTCACATGTGGACTTTTTAGTTGCGTTGCTGTATATGCAAGGACAGATTTTTAGTCAAACACAGCAGATCACAGCATTTGCGGAAATATCTCAGTGAACTGCACCATATAAAAATAAAACCCTTCTTAATAGTCTTTCTCATGTGACTGTACATGATTCCGATTTGTTTCTTAATGTGTAAAATTAGCACCAAATATAACTGAATGCACCTTTATTGCTTACTGTGTACAGAGACTATGATAGCTATATTTCTAATAAATGCCAAATACATTTTTGTCCTGGTAAATGTCAGTGTCGTGCCAATATCATCTGGCAAAATTACTCAAAACCCAAATTCCTAAAAATGGATGAACATTCATTACTTTCATCTGAGAAATGAGTACAAATTCAGATTTGAGGAGTCTGCTTGAATAAGATATTTAAATTTCCTAATTATTAACGTTTCAAGGCAGCCTTCACGAAAGCGGCTTTGTTGTCTGCTTTTGTTGGTCTCATCACTGGATATCTGCAAAGGTCAATAAAGCTTGAACATAAAAATATGACAAGAAGAGATTCAGACACTGCAGTGACTTCACATATGTATGAAGGTCAAAAGTGGTTAGCGCTTAGCAGGAGGCTAATAGCTGAACATATGTCATCTGAATTTAAAAGGAGGGGTTATCTGGAACGTGCACCATTTGTCTGCGATGCTTTCTGTGATTGAAACACTTCATATCATTCACATACAGAATGTATAGATCAGTCCCTGTGAACTTACAACAACTGATGACTATAATTTTATTATGTTCATAGCTATCAATTTATTTAAGCGCCGTTTTAAGCCTTTGACTCTCGCTTGTAACATTGGATGGCAAACATAAAGTACACTAGAACGTTTTTAAATGGAAATGTCTTTGTGGAATGCAACACCGTTAGGGAGCTGACTGAGAAATCCCATGTGTAATTATTGATATTCACTTACCCTTTCATATCTCTTTCTTCCTGCCTCAAGGCCTTTGCTTGCAATGCAAAGTAATTCACATCATTAGGGGAGCTGTAATGAAAACCGCAGTGAAGGAAACTGGGCATCTTTAACAGACACAGAAGAGAAGGTTCAAGAAGAGTTTGTAGACATGCTAATTAAATTCATTCAGATTTTAACTCATTGATTAAAAACATGCGGTTGTCTTTGGTTCAGAATGGCACATGTGGTATTTAATAGTAGGTTTTAAAGTAATTATGCCCTGAAGCCTTGGAGGTCTTATTGAGGACACTTCTTGTGGGACATTAGTTTTACTACAGCAACAAATTTCATTGACCTTACAACAGAATGTTTATTTTATGGGCAAGATTTGTACTAAATGTTTTTGGAAATTTCAAATTAACGTGTTTTTGTGCTAAATTTTGTAAGACAGATTTTTTTTACAGTATACAGTAGTATAAAGAGGTGATTTATTATCTCGTCTGTGAACTGTACATGATAATATAGTACATAACCTTTTCCATCAAACAGAAAAGGCAAGACCCCTACTGAGTTTTAACCCTAATTATGACATTTGTACCAAAGTACAGCGGTATATTTTGCTGTTACCATAGAGATAACCTTCAGCAGTTGCTTTCTTGACCCAGAAACCTGTTTTTCTCTCCATCTAATTTTTAAGCTTCTCACCATAAAGCCATAGTTCACTCAGTTATTCAGACTCTTAAAATATTGCACTTAGGTTTGATATGAAGAAAAGCGGTCCATAAAGATGGATTTTCCACACTATCAAGATTATTTGATTTCCATTTCACCTGTCTGATGGATGATCTGAACAGGAAAGGGGGGGGGGGGGGGATCTGTAAGTAGAGGGGTTTATTTTCACATGAGCTAATATGTGTCTGTTTTATATTTTTTGTGTTATCCAGACAGCTGTGATGGATCTCTGGCATCTCTTCTGCCTGCAACCTCCTTTCAGAGTTCTTCACATTTCTCAGACAGTCGAGCTGCGTACTTTGCCAAATTAAACAAAAGAGATGGTAAGTTTGAGTTCTCATTTGCATGTTAATTAACTCATGTGTCAATTAAAAAGACAATGGGAATTGCACTTGGGAAATTTAAGGCTTCTTAGTGTTAGCCTTTTATTTATGAGCCCTTGAGTACCTTCCTTGCCTGTAGTCTACATGCTATACTGACCCTTTTTTTTAATATATAGGCTAAATGTTATATAAGAGACTTTACAAATTTACAAACTCTAAAAAAAAAAAAAACTTACTAACACTAAACTGTATTTTTAACAGTTTGTTTGTATATTGATAAAAAATATTATACAATATACAATTACACTATATATTTTATTTATTTTTTATCCTATATTATCAAGAATATTTTCATAATAATGCATCATTATCATCATCAGTATAACGCCTGTGTCTAAACCTTTTGTTTAAAACCATATAAATAAATCATGGCACAAAGAAAAACTTACAGGATGCAAATAATTAAATATTTACTGCATTCATGTAAATTTAATTCATGCCCAAAATGACAAGAAAGGAAACCACAACTCCAGAAAATTGCAGGTTTGATACATTATTGAGCTCTAACTCTTGCCCTATCTGTGCATGTCCTCTGAGCTATTTATAGATGTGACCAACCTCTACCGCGTGCATCTGTATCAAACTAAATGATTCTTCTCTCCAGAGGGTCTGTGTAAACGCTGCTTCTTTCAAGTCAGAGGTCCCCAGTTTAAAATTCTGCTCTGATCTGCTCCCATGGTGTCCGCAGTGCTTGAGTAATGAACCTCTCTTTCTGAGTCAGACCAATTTCTCCATACAGTGAGCTGGAGGATTGTGGAGACAGAAACGCATCTTTATATGGAGCACATGTGCCGGCAGCCCTCTCTGATCCAAAGTGAATGTTGTACATGTTAAGTGAGGTCAAGAGGTCAATGCTTCTTGGCTTGTTTTGGAGTGGAGGCTGTCTACTGATTGACAGCAGCTCACCCCATGAATACAAAACCAACTGAAAGCCAAATTAAAATGCAGTTTTGATAGTTTCATGTAGTTGCTCGAATGAAAGCCAGAGCCAATTTCTTCTCCCATATGTCTTGCTTTTCAGCAAGGACATCATATGACACTCAGAATTGAATCATGTTTTAATAAACATTGACAGAGGTCTTATGGGGTTCTCTAGGAGGAGGTGGGTGGAGCCCAGAGTCGATGGACAGGTCGCCCTGGATGCAAGTTGACCTCCAGGACCGAATGGAGGTGACAGCAGTGGCCACGCAAGGCCGTCACGGCAGCATGGATTGGGTCAGCGCCTACATGCTCCTGTACAGTGACACCGGACGTGTCTGGAAGCAGTACATGTTGGAGGACAATGTTGGGGTAGGTGTGCGTATCTTTATACAGTTTCACCTGGCTTATTTTGCAAAAATAACTGGCTGGCTTTGCATTATCCCACTTATTACATGGCTGCTTATCTTATAAATAAAGAAATCCGAATGAAATATTGATTTTAGTCTAAATTATTGTATTATGTGAGAGGAAATAGACTGTAGAGTGATATGAGATACAGCAAACTAGCACAGCGATAGGAAATCGACTGTCTGGGGTAATGGTAAATGATACAGTTTAGCAGTCATTATGCAAAATTATTACACGGTGCACTGGAATGCTGAATTCTGATTGGTCAATCACGGCATTCTGCAGTTGAATATTTTCTGTGTAATGATCGTTAAACTGTATATTTCACCATTGTTCCTGACAACCAATTTCCTACAATGTGCTAGTTCAATGCTTCTGGTATCACTATGCAGTCTCTTTCTTCTCACATAATTGGATCATTTCAGCTCAAATCGGTATTTCATGTCAATTTATTTATTTATTTGGTAAGTAATAAGTGGGATAATGTACATTCACCCGTCATTAGCGCAAAATAAACCCTTTAGGGTGATACAAGGGCCTTTTGCTTTGCGTCAGAGTTCTGATCGCCCTGTTTGGATTCAATTTCCAAAGAGCATATGAAAGTGAGGTCATTATCCTTTTGCCAATCTTCTCCTGTGGCTGAATATTTACTGATTTAATTGATTACGCATCACCTATGCTGCTGCAGAGGAAAATGATCGTCTTGTTTCAAACATCTTTAGTGCAGCTTATTTCCATGCGCTGAAAAGTTCTGATCCCATTAACCGTACTCTGAATTCAGTTACTAACATACAAATGGCTGCTAGCAGTTTCTGAGATTCCTGAAATAGATCGTTCTAATGATGCTGAACCTGCCACAGCCTCTCAATCATAGCAGGTGTTTGAAGAGAGCTTGATGCTGAGCCGCCAACGCATCTATTGTCTTTGTCCTCAGGCTTGGCCTCTACACTTATAATGCGGGTAAATGACGGAATTTTCATCGTTCCCTATCGCTGCTTTGTAATTATATTCAAACGATGAGACCGACGCTTTATTAAAGATATAATGACATTTTCAAAGTGTGTTTAATGAAAGGAGAAGATTACAGTCGAGTAAGATGTAATTAGCTTTTAATGTGGTGGAAATGTAGAATAAAGTTGATCAGAAGTGTAAAGGTATCACGTTCAGCAGTGTGAAGCAATCTGGTAATAATCTCTGCATTTTTCAGGCATGATTTGCTTGGTTTAGTTGAACTACAGACTAGAAAACTAGATTTGTTTTTTTCAAACAGGAATAATGTCAGAAGTCTCTCTCAGTTTTATTAATATTCCACCAGCACTTTTATTTGATGTACAATAGGCTCATTATAAAGCTCTGAATGTTTGACATGATATACAATAAGAAATGGTTTATATTCACTGTCAATCTGAGTCATGCTGTGCTGTCATGTATAACGGATTGATTTAGTAATCTGTATATAAATGCTTCTGAGGTACCAGTCGATTGGATTTATTTATATTTTGTTTACAAGAAAGTGTCATTCACTAGGTTTAGAAGATTGATCCTTGCCCTTTCACACAAGTATACATCGATTCATCATACAAACGAAATTTCCACAATGTAATATAAATGTCATATATATTCCCATATGCAAGGTATTGGAAATATACAGACATTTTCATCAATTGCAATTAAGATTATGTAAATTTGCACAATGCAGTGATTCAGTTTAAATCTCATGTATTCAGAAAAAAACTCACAGTACCTCTAAATTTTATTTTTTGTATTTTTGATCAAACTTATGCAACATTTGAAAGAAGAGACTTCTGTTAAACCCATTAAAAAAAGACCATACTTTTTTGAACAGTAATATATGTTTGATACTCCAGCTGACACAGCTTAATTTTTTTATTAAGTATGATGACATAATATTCCCATAGTTTTTGGCATTATTGTGAAAACCCATTATGCAAAGATGGTACATTAGGCTGATATTTTTCCCAGCAGCGACATTTAAAGGCAGAGCGAACAAATGTTTCAAGCCATCAGATCCTCTGAGCTACTGTATTAGCATTCCTAAATGCATATTTGAAGTGCAATGTTAGTCACTTTGGATAAAATGTATAAATTTAATCTAAACGTAAAAAACTGCATGTCTGAATTCTCCGCTTTTGCTTTCTTTCTCTGCTGCCTAACTTCTCTACGAACTGCGACAAGCCAACAGTAAAAAATAAAAAATAGTGCTAGACAGCGTCCTTCACAAGAGTGTTATGTTCACAGCATTAAGGTGAAAAGATTTGAAAGAGAAGGTGGCTGCAAAATGAAAAGAATGGCTTGTCAATAAAAAAGAATAAAAAGAAAAACACTCTTATTTTGTTGTCAAGACGTTGCTTTATTTTAATGAGTGTTGTATCTGTATCTGCTAAGGGAAAGCTGCCAAATGTTTTGGCCAAAGAGGACGGCCCATCCACAGAGCTTGTTTGCCTCCACTGTATGTCAGAGAAGGTCTTCCTGTAGGAAGGTGTGAATGGGCTCCCCAAAGTGGCAGATAATTGCTCTCTCCAGTCTGCACTGCTGCTGCTGCTGAGTGTGTTGATGTGTAATAGTGTTTGCTGGGAGACAGAGGAGATAGAGAGAAAGAAACAAACATACATTTATTGTTTCTTTAATCAGTAAACAGTCAATAGCAGCAAATTTTATGCTATTGATTTTTACATAACTGATCTGACCAGCTTATGTCAAGTAATGTCTTAATATTGTGGCCCTGGTGAACTGAAGACAGGCTAGCACTACAAAAGCTGAAATAGCTGTTGACATGGATCTTTCTGGAGTTTCCCCTGACACATTTCATTCTTTGTCTTCATCTTGTATTGCCGTCATCTCCTGGCGGGGAAACAGGATTCGCCTACGTTGACGGAAAATTGCTGACTGCAGAAGCTTTGTGGGGGCCTCACCGCGGTCATTTCTTTCGTCTTATAGCCTGTGGGGGTTCGAGCTATTGAGCTGTGTTCGTGCCGTCCTTTGTCACTTTCTTTTCACATACAGTCTGTGTGTGAGAGAAGTGTTGTAGTGTCTCTGGGATGTGAGAAGGGTAGCCTGAGGATTTTTCTAACAGGGAGGATCTGCGAATGACAGGAATCAAAATGGAAAATATTAACAACATGACAGATGTTAAAACTGACAGTTAAATAGTCATAACATACAGGTTACCTTTCTATGACTGATCATTTTGCTTTCAAGCAGCACTGTCTCTTTTTTCACTTTTTTTTCCTTTCTCGTTTTTTCTTTGTTTCTTTTTCTTGTGTTCTCTTTTCCATTTTTTCCCCTTTTTGTCTTACATAAGAAACTTAAAGCTTGCATTCATACCATAAATGTATAAAGCCTGCTTCACACCACACACAAAGTTTTTATTTTGGTGGTCATGTTAACAGGTTACAGGATTCACACCGTGAGCTTCAGTAAAGCAACGTGAATACTGTAACGTGTTAATACGAAGCCTAGCTGAAGTGGGTGGAAGTTGATTGTTAGCACTTGAGCCTATTTTTACCACATGTATACACATGGACTATTGTGAAAACAATATGGCTTTCCTCATTACCTCAAATGAAATTTGACAAAAATCTAATGTTATAATCATAGGGCAAGTTTTACTAAACAGGGCAAATTAATGTGAGAGCGCAATTTCAGAACATCGCAGATGAGTGTGTCAATTTCTGTGAGTGATTTACTTACAATGTGCAAACTGTCATCTCATTTACACGTCATCCAACACAATATAGCCTACCAAGCACAGCACAAATTAGCGTAGAGGCAAATAAAGAATAAGAAATAAAGAAGCCGCAGTATGCTAAAATGAACTGGAGACCAAAAAATGAAGGTTTGCAAGACGTTTTGTTAGACCTGATATTGCCTGACTCCTAGTTGAGCGTTCCAAGTCGTCTTTTATTTCCTAAAGCAAATTAAAAATAACACAGCTTGGCAAACGATATGTTAGGATAATATGTTTTTCTGGTATTCCAAATAAATTTACACATGTGGAAAAATCCTCTCCCTTCTACCTAAGCTCTCTGTTCTTCTGTCCTAGCGACAGCAATTGCAGTCATTTCAAGCACAAAATAGTTTAATTACATGGGGACATGTTTTTTTGCGGCATTAAATAATGGCACAAAAAACAGTAATTTGATGTTAGTAAATCACATTGTGTTATTCATTTGAATACTCTCCTCCTATAAATTTTGCATCTGAAAGGGAAACGACGGTGGCCGAGAGAGCAAATTAACTTAATCGATTTGAAAACACACGCACTGCAAATGCTCACAACACACCCAAATAAAGAAACTGCAAATAAAACAAATTATGCAAATTAAAAACAAAATAATAATTAAAATGCATTATGTCCATGCCTTTTCAGCATTAGTTCTTCCCTGCACATCTTTAGGAAAACCTGACAATGCTATTTTAATGCCAGAAGAAAAAGTCCTTTATCAGAAGGGACACTGTTACAAATAGGGGCGTGGGGCGTAGCGAGTTCAAGTGCAAAAAGGGTATTTTAATAAAGGCTCAGAGTCAGGATAACAACAGTCGAGAACACCGGCAGATACAGTAGTGGAGGCACAAGCAGAGGCAGGGTCATAAACAAAGCAAAGGGTCGAAATCCCGTTAAGCAGAGTCCTTGGGGAGATGCAGAGGGAAAGTCCAGATCCAGGCAGAATTCACAACAGATAATCCGACAGGCAGAATAGCGATGTACAGAGAACACGAATGAATGTAACATAGACAATGAACCGTGACAACATACAAACACTTCCGGGATTTATACTCGTGAAACGAGGTCAGTGGGTGGAGCCAACAATCAAACACCAAGACAACCAACAAGGGGGGTGGAGACAAACAGTGAAGCACCTAGACAACAAACGAGTGGGCGGAGACATGAGTCCATTGATGAGAGTCCATGATTGAAAACAGACATAAAACACAGAGTTCGCTGGGCACTGAAGTGCCATCCCCTGATCTGGGCTGGCACTTCCAGCTGACTGTGACAGACACAGTGAATTAACTAATGTTAAAAAACACTACTTTAATAATGCATAAGGATGTACTCTGCTCAAGATTTAATGAAATCCTGGCAGTACTTTCAAGCAAATCATAGGATCAATACCAGAAAGGTTACACCTTACGACAGCAAAACTGTTGTTACGCTTAACTAAAAGGTTCAAAAGTGGCAAACTATGAAGTCTTTGAACTCATTACGCTTTTATCATTGACGCAATTCTGCTTTTGAACTACTGTAGTTAGTTCCATTGCACTGAACTATCAAAAACTACATAAAGCAAACTATTCTCTCTTTCAATTTCTTATATTCGAATACATTGTATTTATAAAAAATATCAGATAAATTGGCATTTAATAATTTCTCCTATATCCATAAATTATAATGGATAAATATAATACAGTATAAATTCTGTAAGGGACAAGGAAAACAAACAGTATACTGACTTTCAAGTCACTTGTATTAGTTGCTCAATGCCTTTGTATGCAGCAATAAAATAATGTTTAGTCACACTTTATATTAGGTGGCCGTAAGTGGGGTCATAATTTTAGACTTTTCTCAGCAAAGATATGGCAATAATAGTGATTATTTGTTTAAATTAATCAATATTTAATTTAACTATTTAGATTTTATTTTTAGCTGATTGACAGCCCTAAATAA
>JAUMHE010000056.1:10875652-10885793 GCA_032359235.1 Enteromius mattozi | reverse complement strand
AGCACTAATTATATGTCATTGATAATGAGTAGCTAAATCAACAGTTTCTTTCTATGTCCCAGTCTCTCTGCCTCCATCTCTCATCCATACCTCTGAGGTCTCACATTACACGGAGGCTTGAGCAGCCCCGTAGGCAATCGATAGGAGGGCCCAAGGTTTCGTTAGATTAGCTCATTTAAAGCATGAACCTGGCGGCCCATTTGGGTCCCATAAAGTATAATTGATGTAAAAGCCTGAGACTCATTCAGCCATAGCAGAATTGCAGAAAAAATGTGCTAAAAATCACATTGTGCGTGAGCTTTTCACTTGGCTCACAGTACACATGCTAGCGACAGCCCTGCAGCTCTCAGACAATGATGAAATCATCACTTGCCATGCCTTCGGGTGCGTTTATATATTTTATCTTTTTTCTGCTTTATTGAATGACTGTAAATAAAACATTTATGATGCTTCCTAGTGCAGGCAATGCACACTGG
Organism: Enteromius mattozi; assembly: GCA_032359235.1. Lineage (NCBI taxonomy): Eukaryota > Metazoa > Chordata > Actinopteri > Cypriniformes > Cyprinidae > Enteromius > Enteromius mattozi. Next base: position 10,885,317 of record JAUMHE010000056.1, on the reverse strand, counting down.
AGACAGAGAGAGAGGGAAGGAAGAGACTCCTTGTCTATCGTCTGGGGACAGTTTTGCTGTCTTAGCTCTCGTTTAAACATGGTCACAGAGGCCCTGAGGTGCTGTCTATTTCTGACACTCACAGGCCCTCACTTCTCTGGGGACACAGTGTAATTCATGCTTAGAGTAGGTCAGTGGAAGCTCTATTCGACACTTGGGCAGCTCAGAAACCGCTTTCAGTTGATGAAAAGTTGTAAAACGTTAATTAAACATGTTTGCTACAGTGTTATTTTAAAATGACAATATATAAAACCCTAAAATAGCAAAGTAACATTTCAGTTCTCGTTTAGTTTGTTTTCTGTCTTTTTTTAGTTTCATTTAACAATAAAAACCCTGGTTTGGAATTTGAATGAACTGTCTCCAGTCTTTTATTTGAGACATAGCAAGCACCGACAAGTGTTTTCCTGTCAGATAACAAAAACAAAACCCACTGCAGTTGAGCTCATCTTGTGTTGGTTCTTCTGTCTGATGTGAATTCACACTGGTTTCAGGGAAGCGAGGACTGGTGAATCACAGGAGGATGTAACAGTTGCAGACGTAACAGGGCTGATGAAACGGTCCATAGAGAGTCCGTGATAACGCCAGCAGTGCATGGGGGCTTAATGAAGGAGGAGGAGGTCTAGCAGGAGTCGATACAGGAATAGAGTTAATGAAGTGTAGAGAGAAGCTGTTTACGTGGGCAGCCTGTAACCGGGGCATCTCCCTGGATCCGATGGGAGCTCCGCTGTGCCCTTGGGCTGAGGTGAGCTGATAGGAAATTGGATGGATGTATTGTTGTTTTCTTTTTTTCCCTCTCAGAGGTGGAAAAAGAGAGAGGAAGAAGCAGTCAGGGACAGGATGTTGTCGTCACTGAGTGCTCAAATGAGAGTGTTGGTGAGGTAATGACAAATGTGCTCATGTTGATACTGATGCATTTAACAATGGAAAAAAAATACCTAAACCTCTTTAGAAAAAAGTATCATAAAGTATAGACATGTTTGATAAGAAAATAATGATTATCAGTGCCAAAGAAACTGATAAAAAATTTATTTTTTTTGAGTATGAGTCATTGTTCATCCCAAAACTAGTTGAAATGTTCAATGTTCAAAGTCAGAAAGACAGAAAAATGTAATCTTTAAAGTAGATCTTCCACTAACTCCAATGCACAGAGCTTGCTTATCTACAAATGTGCTGTCCCTAATACTTTTGGCTAGCGCAGTATTTCTTCTTCCAAGTGTGTCTGCAAGCAAAACAAAACGGGGCCTTGAAAGTCACTAACGTCAGTTTGTTGTTTTTGCTGGCATCATAACAACATTTGTGGGCTGCGAGTGGCTCGCCAGGGGAGGTGATGATAATGTTGATGTTATTTATCTCAAAGGGACATGGAAAAGTCTATCTTTGAAAAAAGTTGACGTTTTCTTTTTGTGATTCATCCGTAACCATGTGGTGTTTTGGTCATCACTTTTCATGTTCCATGCAAGTCTCAACTGTGAAGTGACTCAGACGCAAATTACTGTCAAATTATGAGTGCTAGCAGATGAAAAAGAGTTGACATTTACATAAACTGTTGCGACCTTCAGAACAAATACTGCTCTCTGCATTCAACTTGGTTGGCATATTCATAAATAGCACTTTGTCTGTGGAAAATTTTTGATCAAGCAGCATGCTAGAAAATATTATAGTGCGCTTTCTAATAGAATGGTATAAAAAAGGACTTGAAAATGTGAATTTGCTTTGTAGTTTTTGTTGTTTGTTTGTTTTATACCCCTGGTTTGGATGATTTTGTTTTTGTTTTTTCTAGTAAGAATTAAAATAAAAAATATATGAACTGATAATTAATACTTATCATTTAATTAAAATTAGTTTTAAAAAGCATAATTTTTTTTAACTAATTAGCACTATCACACTTGACCTAATATATCTAATACTTCTCACAACAGAAACACAGATATCTGCCTCTAATGCCTCAGAAAACATCCGGGACAACAAAGTATACCACATTGATGAAAATTAAGTACCATTTTCTTTTTTTCTGTGTTTACAGAGGATTGTGGGTAACGTGAATCCAGACAGCGTGGTCCACCATAAACTCAGCCAGTCTATCAGAACCCGGTTCCTTCGCTTTGTTCCTCTGGAGTGGAGCCCCGGTGGTCGGGTGGGCCTCAGGGTGGCCGTGTACGGCTGTGCTTTTCGTGAGTGACAGTATTTAATGTTTAAAACATAAATGACTAGCTGGCATTTTACTTTCTGAAACATAACAGTTACATGTCTTGCATTTATTTTTAGTGATAAGCAGTATTTCTGTGATTAGCTTTTCAGTTGGAGTTCAGATGTACTCACAAAAGGGGTATGGATTTTTACAAACTGCTAGTAAATTTGGTAACACTTTAGTGTAGGGACCAATTGTCATTATTAACTAGTTGCATATTACCATGCATATTATTAGCATATTGGCTGTCTATTAATGTATATAGCACATATTGCATACTGCATGACCATATTCTACATCCCTAATCTACCCAATACCTAAACTTAACAACTACATAAGTATTAATAAGCAGCAAATTAGGAGTTTACTGAGGCAAATGTCGTAGTTAATTGTTTGTTAATAGTGAAAATTGGACCTTAAAATAAGATGTGACACAATTAATTGTTAAGAAACACCAAGTAATGCATTGAATTAAACATATCAAACAAGCTAAGTTGGTATTTTCATGTATAACATAGTCCAAATACCTTTGTGACAGCACCTTAGGTTTACTATTAACTAGTTGCTTATTAGTATGCCTATTACTATCATATTGGTTGTGTATTAGCACTTATAAAGCACATATTAATGCCTTATTCTGCATGACTATATATTCCCTTAACCTACCCAAACTCAACAACTACCTTGCTAACTGTTAATAAGCAGTAACTAGGAGTTTATTGAGGGAAAAGTTAATAGTTAATTAATAGTGAGGCCTTAAAATAAAGTTTGACCATCTATGTTTTATTTATAGCTTAAAAACTTTTTTTACAGTGCAGATTCCATATTATGCAGTTAATATCTACTATCATTCCTAGAGAGAGCTGTAAAAAGAAAAGAAAAAAAGAGAAGAAAAGAGTTGCATAAGAAGGATTACTGAAGCATCCGATAGCAGTTCACAGAGCACATTTCCACAGTCTTGGTAACGGGACAATAAAACAGTTTTGACACAGTATATAAGGTGATAACATTACCCATAATTCTTGCTACAGATCTTCGCATGCGCTCTGTCCTTTGTCCTTTTCTAGTCACACAGTATTTTTTCCAGGTGCTGAATTAAGGTGACACAGATAATTCATTGGATGACAGCAGCAGTCTCACTCCGTTTTCCTCTAAATGAAGGTCGTTTGATGACTTTCTTTGATGATACTTTTTTCCAAACTGAACAAAGGCGTCCAAATATCAGACACTTACCAGTCAGTGTTAGCTAGATAAATAAAAAATGTCCCTTTAATGATACCGAGATCCTTAAAATGGATCAATTGTTGAATTACACAGGCATTAATAAAAAGGTCCCACAGTTAACGCCTTCATTATTCTGTGGCATGATCTGTGTATTAAACTTGAATTAATGTGTGCTTTGCTGATAAATGCTGCATGAAGAGCCTCAGTTCAGCTGTCTGTACTAATCAGCCACAGACACTTAAAGAATTCACATGCAAATCCCCTAACAGATCTGAACCATAGAGTTCTGATATGATGAATCTATAAGCACTGGTCTGACTAATATACACTGGATCTTGAGTGCTGAGCATAACCTTGAAAGAAGAGCATAAATGTTCTTTTAATTATACATGATTTGATGGCTAGTGCTCACTGGTAGTGCGGTGATTGCACCTAACAGCTCAGATTAACTTGAGCTGCATATCACATAATAGGCAAAATACTAATGCTAATCAGCCAACTGCTGTGACAGTTGTGAACTCAAGCTGAACCTGAGAGTGGTGCAATACCAGATAAGTGTCATCACGACTGCAGGATTGCTATGCCCAGACCACTTCCCTCATAGCTCACAGTATACTTATTTGACCAAATGGAGCAGTTGCGTATTATTATTATCAGAAATAGGTCATTATATTCAGTGCTGGAATATATGCGGGCTTTTCTGCTTTGCTTCACTAATCCGAAAAAGGAGGCATTCATTTTCTGTCTATTTTTTTTTTCAACTCATTCTTTCGTGTTTTTTTCTGTAGGCTATAGGGTTTTACATCATAATTATGAGTGCCATTATACAGTAATGAACTGGAACACCGATAAAGAGATTTCTGCAAAACAGCTGTGCATACCTGCATGAGATTTTGTATTTTGATCTGTTCTGATGGATAAACTTTTTTCTTACTCTGACTGCATTGCTTGATAGGTAATTGAGACATAGCAGATGCTTTTCTTCAGGTCAAATCCATTTTTGACCATCTAAAGACAAACCTCATTAACTTTCTGAGTCTCTAACATTTTGTTCTTGTATAAGATGAAAAACGTGACTTCTTTTCTTTTATTTTAAGAAGCTGAACCTCTAAAAATGTTCTGGTGAACTTTTATATCATTTATATTGAAAAAATCCAGTATAGGGACCAATTCTCACTATTAACTAGTTGCTTATTAGCATCCCTCTTATTAAAATATTGACTGTTTGTTAGTACTTATAAAGAGCATATTTTGCATGATCATATTCTACATCCCTAATCCTACCCAAAACCGAAACTTTACAGCCCTACTAACTAATATAAGCAGCAAATTAGGAGTTTATTGAGGCATTTGGAATTGCATCTTCAATAAAATGTGACCCTTTCTTTATTCATTTTTTTCATTTCATACTTCAATTGCAAACAAACACTTTTATTTACCAGTATCTAATACAGAATTGAGTAATGGGCAGCTGCTGATTTAATGGGGTAATGTCATTCAGACACTGGATTTAAACATTAGTGAAACGCTTGATTCGCTGACTTCATCGTCTGTGCTGGGAGCTGTTGAGCCCCATTAACTTGCTCGATTAAAACCTCAGTAAGAAAGGTTCTCCTGTAAGAACTGCACTAATATCTTTAGAGATGCTTGTCACAAGTAGCTCAATTAGTACTCCAGTTTAAAGCTGAAATATGCTACACATCTTCTATATGGATTTTTGCACCAATTTGCAGTCTGGACAAGTCAAGACGAGTCACTGAGGGTCTGCAGATTTTGGGAATGTGGAGTTGACAGATTTCACAGGAAAGTGTGTGATGGGCACAGATTTTTTGCTTTAAACTAGATTCTGTCTATTATATCAGGGATGTATGATATTTTGAGCAAGTTTTTGAACACATATTGTTCTTATTTGTCTTGCATCTCCTAGCAACAATGGGAATGTTTCTGCACAAGTTTGTTTTATTGTATTTTTGTTTTTGTGAAAGTCTAATAGTGTGTGTTCCTCATTCATTTTCGTGTATGATGTCCAGTTTTTTTTTTAAACTTTATAATTGGCTGATGTATGAGGACTAGTGTTTTGCTTTTAGTTACAAATACGTGTGGTGTATTTTTTTGCTGTTTTGCAAATATGTTGTTTCCTAAAATGTACTGTACCTAACAACAATTTCAAGCAAACCACAGTATTAGTTTATTCAGTCTCATTTTCATTATGCTTTTTGCTGTTACAATAACATTTAATGTGAAATGACTCTACAATAACTCTACAAAAATACAAAATCTATTGTTAACTACTGTTATGTCATTTAAATTTTGAGTGAAAAGAAAATATTTTCAAATCTCATGTATCAATAGGATCGTATGTGGCTGATTTTGATGGCAGAAGCTCTTTGCTCTACCGATTCAACCAGAAGTCTATGAGCACAGTGAAAGATGTTATATCACTGCGATTTAAGAGTCGACAGACAGAAGGTGTTTTACTGCATGGAGAAGGCCAGCGAGGAGATTATATCACTCTGGAGCTTCATCGTGGCAGACTGGCCTTGCATCTAAACCTGGGTGAGTTACAGTGCTAGGGGAAACTAGCGACTTCAAAAGGTTGAAGTATTCAAGTATTCAGTATTTAACCATTGTTACTTTGAAGTGGAGACTATTTACTGTCTGCAGACTATTGATGGAAGTCATACGAGTGCCTTATTAAAGAATATATTAATGCATATCCTAATATATGCTTTGTTAGTGGCACATGACTCATTAGAAACCTTTTCTAATTGACAGATGACAGCAGAGTGAGATCAAGCAGTGCTCGAATGGTGGTCACTCTAGGAAGTCTTCTGGATGATCTGCACTGGCACTCTGTTCTGATCGAACGCTTTAACAAGCAGGTCAACTTCACTTTGGACAGACACACTCAGCACTTCAGGACCAAGGGTGATGGAGACTCATTAGAGGTCGACTATGAGGTTGGTCTCTGGGACCCTATAATTTCCTTTTTTGAAAGGGCAAGCCTTTGATGCATGAAAGTTGGTGCGTTTAAATAGTCTGTAAAAAAAACAAACAAACAAAAAAAAAACATTTTCTATTTTGACCAGTATTTAAAACAGTTACACTTTTTATTATTTTAAAAAATATTTTATGAATAAAACATTTAAAAGAACAGCATTTATTTGAAATATATATAATGTTACAAAAGAATTCTGCCACTTTTGATAAATGTAACACATCCTTTGCTGAATAAAAGTATAATTAAAAAAAAAATAAAAATCCTCAAACATTTGATTATTTTGCTTATTAAACACACTTATCTAATTTAAAACTAAATTGAATCGATTCCCACTGTCCAGCCGTTAATTAATGCCCATCCAATAATCAGTTAATTATTGAAACAAGTAATAGAATAAATAATTGAACTAATTGGCTAAGCCATTTAAAGAGGACAAAAAAGATAAGATGCTACAAAGTAAAATATGAAAATCAGGTGTTTGAGGTCGTAACATAACTAGCACAGGCAAAATGATTTTATGTATTACAGTATTCTCTTCATCACACCGTTTTGGCTTTCACGGGGCCTAGAAAACAGATTTTTAAAAGACGCTAGATTTCAAAACCACAAGAAAATACATTATTGATCATCGAGGGGAGCATTGCGATGGAGTATGATGGAGTATCTGCCTCCCCTTGTATCACAGATTCTCCAGCTCTCCAGTGGCTGTCCCAGAGCCAGACATACAATAGAAGTCAAAGGCTAACTGGAGCGCAGCTGATGAGGTGCACCTGAAGTTAATAGCACTATAAAGGCAGCAGTTCACTGTTCTGTGTACGAGCACTACAAGGTGTCCTCCAGATCCGGGAATGGCATGACATAGCATGGCTGCCACTGAGACGATGACCGCCTGGCCACAGGCTGACCTTTACTTCCCACAGCAGCAAGGACACTGCAGTTGCCTCGTCATGCTTCCTAATTACTTGATCATTTTGTTCTTTTATATATTTATTTTTAAATGTAAGCCCCTTTGATCCTGCTGGTTTTGAACAGGAACTTACTAGTGCCTTCTATAAAGCCACATTGCTGGACTGGATGTTCCCGGTGTAAAGAGAATATTGTGGCCCTATGTGCTGTGCAGAAAGAAGTGGAAGACTTTTGCCAAAAAAACAAAAAAATGTTCCTACAAAGATAAACTTCATCTTAAACATTCAAAATAGTTTGAAACTGACCTGCGGCTGGGCAGCACAGTAAAAATCATGATGGAAAAATTAATTCTGGACTGTATCCATAAATGTTTTACTACCATGTCAGATTCTCCATACGTGAGATGGTGCTTAACAAAAAGAGGCTCAAACAGCATAACAACGATCCTTCACAGAATCTACAACTAAATGACTGAGTTAGAAGAAATTTCATATTTGGAAAAGCCAAGTCAGGCCCCGAACCCTTAACCAGATGAAATGTTGTGGCATGACCTAAAGCAAATAATGTACGACAGCCCAAAATACCAAAGACTTCAGGAATTTTGTTTACCACAAAGGTGTGCTAAGCTAGTCTTAAGACAATGGTTTATTCTGTGGCAGTCTGGGAGGAATATATAACATTTCTCTTTATATATCAAATTCTGTATATACCTACAGGATATGTAGAGTAATTAATCCATCTGTGCAATTTAGGCAAGCGCATTTGATGTTTGTTGATTGCATATGTTTTAACATTAGATATGTGTTTTATTCGTTCTCTGAAACAGCTAAGCTTTGGTGGGATCCCACTGCCAGGTAAACCAGGAACCTTCATTCGACGCAACTTTCACGGTTGCATGGAGAACCTCTACTACAATGGAGTGAACGTCATTGACTTGGCTAAACGGAGAAAACCTCAGATATACAGTGTGGTAAGTATTTGCTTTATAATGAGACAAGAGTTTTGAACTAATGCTTGAGCTTGAATGCTTGAGTTGTGTTGTATGTATTATAACAAGTCTAGAGTCCAGACATATTATGTCTGCCACTTCATTATCAGCGGGAATCTTTAAAGGTGTGCACATACGGTGCTGAGTTTCAGACATCAGCTTTTTTCCAGCTTCTTTTCTCAGCAATTTGACAAATCATGTTTTATCGTCACATTTGAGTTCTCTCTTCCTGCTAAAAAGCTGCTTGTTAGAAATGATCACATCACATTCCTGTCTATTTCCCTAAATCAAAATGACAAGACAACCACGACTCCATCACTTCAGAGGAGGGATGACTGGTATTTGCCTAGCTCTGTAAAATACAAGCACGTGTTCACGTTACACCGCTCAAGGCTGTCAGGTTGGAGAAGGTCTGCTGAGGCCTCAGTTCAGCAGTCTGGTGTCTGTACAGCCCTGTGGCACAGGGATCAATGAGGTGTTCACCTCACGCTGCAGTAACCTTTTCACGCCTACGTGAGCTTCTGTCCTGCGGATGTGCTCTCTGTGCTTCTGTTGCTCTCCGTGGAGCTGCGCTGGTGACATTTATGCAGACCGCCTGCTGCCTTTGTGAGTTTAGCCTGTCTGGCTCCAATTCTCTTGTAACCCTTCAGCTTGTTTTCTCTTTTCCTCTTTTTTTCTTTGACATAATCTCTTATGTTACCGGCTTTCTCAGTTGCATCTCATTTTTCACATTCCAGCAATGACATGACACTTATTTTTAGTATGTTTTTCAACTGCATATATACAATGACTGATGCATTTATGATGAGCATGTTGAAATATCTTTATTAAAATTCTTTTTAAAGTGCATAATTACAAAATATTTTAAAAATTTAAAACTTGCTTTTCTTGCTTATGAATACATGAATAGTAAAACTGCAGTGAAATAAACATTGGAAGATATATATAAATGATATACAGTGATATTTATGAACGAATAATTCATGACACTTCATGAAAAATGCAAATATGCAAATGGTTAAGATGTGTACACAAGATCTATTCAAGGTAAAAAGAAAAATGTTATTACTTGACACACACACACACACACAAAACACTTTTAGAGTCATTAAAACAAAAACTTTCTTAAAAATGGAATACATTTAATTAGAAGTAGTGAATTTCTAAAAATGTAGCATATGTTTCAAATTAGATTTTTCAATGAGGTCTCAATTTCTTTATTGTGTCTTTTTATATACACTGCCGTTCAAAAGTTTTAGAACAGTAAGATATTTAATGGTTTTTAAAGATGTTTCTTATGCTCATCAAGGCTGCATTTA
>JAUMHE010000056.1:10842645-10860883 GCA_032359235.1 Enteromius mattozi | reverse complement strand
CCATACAATGTATTTTTGGCTATTACTACAAATATACCCCAGCGACTTAAGACTGGTTTTGTGGTCCAGGGTCACATTTAATTGTGAAATTTACTAGCAATTTTTCAGTGCAACAGTAAATAAAAAAGCTCTATAATGTCAATGTGTAGTCATATGAATTAGTCATATGAAATTATATCCTGCAATTATTTAACACTCTAAATATTGTTTTGTAAGTACTTGTGTCTATTACTGACAATAGGTGTGAACTCAATTTTGCTATCTAATGCAAAGGATTGATTTGTACAGGTCTTAAATGGAATCAATGTGTGTTTTGTACATTAACATTAATAAATCTGGTGTTGTTGCAGATGGCACCCCTCTGTCCTGGTGGTTGGACCGCAGAGGAGAGAAGAGGACCTACTGGGGAGGATTCCAGCCGGGGGTGCAGCAGTGCTCCTGCGGTCTGGAAGAGAACTGTGCTGACATCAACTACTTCTGCAACTGTGATGCAGACAGAGTGTCATGGTAACAAGGCAAATGCACCTCATGATGTCTATTACTGATTGCTGAGATGGACCTTACTTTTACTAAGACTGGGTCTAATTCACTGATAATTGCACACAAGTTGCACAATTATGTGCGCAGGCAAGCCTCAAAACCAGATGAAATGCAGTAAGCATCTTTTATGTATGCCTAGTCCAATTTTATGCATAATTTATACCTGATCCCTAAAAGCTGATAAAGCACATAATTTTTTATTACATTACGTAATTCTTTATTAAGATTTATTGTAGGGTCACTACACTCAGTAAAGCACATTTATAATTTACAATATAAGATATGTATTTAAAATTGTATCTATATTTTTATGCTTACCAAAGCTGCATTTATTTTATTAAAATGACAGTAAATGTTATTAATGTTGAATAGAATTTTCAAAAGAGCACCATTATTTGAAAAATTTTGTGAAAAATTGTGAAAGATTGTGAAAAAGATTGTGAACCTTTACTGACACGATTGATCAATTCAATGCATCTTGCTAAATAAAAATAGTAAATTGTTTAAATGAATGCAAAATAAAATCTTACATATTCCAATTTTCTTTAATTGCAGTGTGTATCTAGCTAACGCATCCATTTTTGTTTGAATGCTGTGTCTGTTGTTTACAGGGAGAATGACACTGGCATCCTCTCATACAAGGAGCACTTGCCAGTGCGGGAGATTGTAGTTGGCGATACTTACAGACTGGGCTCTGAAGCCATGTATATCGTGGGACCCCTGCAGTGCTCTGGTGACAGTGCGTGAACTGATCTCTTCTGCTGTTTTCATTCCTGACAGGGAGTGATGTTTGAAAGAGAATAAGAAAGATAAAAAATTAGACAGATAGCAGATAATTTATTGTATAAGAAGAATATGTAAACTGTCAAATATATGACATTTATCTTTCTTCCTCTCTGTTAGAGTTCCTGTGGAATGCTGTGTCTTTTTACCAAGCGGCTTCATATCTGCAGTTCCCGTCCCTCCAGGTGGAGCTTTCTCTCGATGTCTCCTTCTACTTCAAAACTGCTTCCCCCTCCGGGGTCTTTGTGGAAAACATGGGCATTCAAGACTTTATCCGGGTTGAGCTGAGCTGTGAGTCCCAACACATCTATAAGAATTTCCCAATGTTAGATTTCTAATTAGTCGGCGCCTGTAGCCTCGTGGGCAGTGCGCCGGCATAGAGCGCCGTTGTGCTTCGGGCGTCGCGAGTTCGTGTCCCAGCTCGTAGACCTTTCCCGATCCCATTGCTCCTCTCTCTCTCCCAATTCACTTCCTGTCAACTACGATCTGTCCTATCTAATAAAGGTTAAAAATGCCAAAAAAATAATCTTAAAAAAAAAAAAGATTTCTAATTAAGCAATATAACATATAAAGTTAAAACAATATTAATAATGCTTTTCTATTCATCTTAGTTTGGTGTAGGACTATAACTTGGGTAACACTTTAAAATAACTATCAATTTCTCAACAATTAGTTCATGCAATAGGTATAATGAGTTAACAATGAAAAAAATCAGCATGCATTTAATTTATAATTTAGATTTTTCTATTTATTTTTGTTTATAATACATAAAATAATTGTTCTTTAATACAACTTGAAATGTTAAACATTTATTTATGTATTCACTTCTATTCAAATGTGTGAGGTTGGTAAGATATATATATATATATATATTTTTCCGTTTTTTTTAAGTCTCCTAAGCCCACCAAGGCTGCATTTATTTGATCAAAAGATGTTTTGATCATACAAACCTTTTGAATGGTGGTGTATGTATATCTATACTCAATCTATACTTTATCTATACTATACTATACTACACTATACTACACTATACTACACTATACTCTATAATCTATACTTTTATTTTATTTTGTAAAATTATTGTTCATTGTTAGTTAATGTTAGCTATTGCAACTAACGCTAACATATAGAACCTAATTTTCAAGTATAACCCGACCTTGAATTAACAATGAGATATCTAGCACTGTTTTCATTTGTTCAGACTTCTTTCCTCATGTTCCTGTTTACCCAGCTCCCTCAGCTGTGACTTTCTCCTTTAATGTGGGCGACGGGCCAGTAGTCCTGACCGTCAAATCTCCTGTGCCACTGAACGACAGGCAGTGGCATTGGGTTCGAGCCGAGCGCAATGTGAAAGAAGCATGCCTGCAGGTCGACCAGCTGCCCCTGCGGATCATAGAAACCCCACCTGATGGACACCTTCGCCTTCAGCTCGGAAACCAGCTGTTTGTTGGTAAAATAAACCTTTGAAAGTGCACTGCAGAGAGAGAGTCGAGCTGTATTTGTTTGTTACTCTGTATACAGCCATATAGTATCTATCTGCATCTGAGAAGTGTTTCTGACTACTTTTTTAAAAAAAATTTTCCCCATAATTTCTTCTCGTATCTCTCAGGGGGCACAGCCACAAGACAAAGAGGCTTTCTTGGATGCATTCGAGCATTTAACATGAACGGAGTGAATTTTGACTTGGAGGAACGGGCCAAAGTGACACCAGGAGTGAGTTCAGGGTGTGCAGGTCACTGTAGCAGCTCAGCTGGGCTCTGCCACAATCGAGGGAAATGCATTGAGAAAAGCAGCGGTTACATGTGCGACTGCACTAACTCCGCTTATGGGGGACCCTCTTGCACAGAAGGTAATATTCCAGATTTAACTAGTCATGTCAATAAATTAAACCTTTAATTAAACTGTTAAATTAAATTATGTTTTATTAACAAGGTTCGGGAGGAGCACGATCAGATAATCTGTCAATTAGACAGAGGTGTAACTCACCCTAACTCGCTAGTTATATATATATATATATATATATATATATATATTCACAACCTACTTACCCCTGTACTACGACAGTTTTCCGGCATCCCTCCTTCATCCCAACTCCTCACTATTAATTCGCATCCCATGTTCGGGATAGGGGTAGTTCTCTGGGTTCAGGCTATATTCTTGCCTCAAAGCCCTCCCCCGGCACAGCACGCCAAAATATGCTTAATATTTGCTTAATCAGATTATATGTAAGAATGGACTCATGAAATAATACACAGAAAACTAATAATAGCAATAAAAGAAAAAGACTAATTTGAGAATACATGTTTTGTTTTACTTGATGAATACCAAATAAACAGAAAATAATAAATAAATAATTTAAATGTAAAATGCATTTCCTTTTTAATAAACAGATCCAATCCAACAATTAAAATCCTGACTCTAAAATAGAACTGTTTTGCTGACAGTTATTAAGCAATAATGAATGCTTCCAATAGCATCTTTGTCTCGGACCTGATGAAACTGCCATGTAATAGGTGGCATGAATTCATGGATGACTTAGTGACGTCTTTATATTTGCATAATGTACCTTAAAAATAATTTAACCATATGTCAGTGGGCAAGCGCTGCCAGTCTTTGAATAACTCTGCTCTATCAAAGGTTCTCTGATGCTGGATTGGAGAGCTTTGATGTTGCCTGTATGAGCACTGAAGGCACAGAAGTCTCGGAGGCGTATGTGTTGAGTGTTATTTGTGAACATCTTGATATGCAGAATCTGAAACAAAGCTACTAAGTTTCTTCAGTTTACAAAAGCTGCCCTTCCATGATGACACAACAACAAAGTATTAATGACTTCTCTTAACCTTGCTATGTCTGAATGTGCCACTTTCAACGCGTGGGTGGCTTGTTTTAGCATCTTGTTAATGAAAGTTATGCCATACTCATAGACATACTTGAAAACATACCTCAGATTTTTTTTTCAGAAATATAGTGTTATATAATCTAGTCTGTAAACAAGAAGGGAAAATCTACACATTTGTATTCATGAAGACATCAGAAAGTCAGATGTGCGTTAAGCTGCCTTTCTTTAGTTTGATCTGATGAGCTGTGCTGATCAAAGGCACTGAGGATGAGATGAGAAAGTCTGACTGTTCTGTTCTCTTGCCTCAGTCTGTCTGTCTGATAGTCTGTATCTAATAGAGCCTGCCATTGTGATGATGCACATTATTCAAATACAGACAGAGATGAAAATGTAATTAGAAATGCCAAAGTACTTGTTCTGTTTCTTGCTCTAATAGTCATTGATGTATTATGATATTCTCAACTTTTCGTCTTCTCTCTGTGTTCTTTGTTTTTCTTTCTGTCTGTCATCTTTGTATGTTCTGTCTGTCTCTGTCTTTTTCCTGTTTCACTTGAAAATGTTTCACATTGCTTAAAAATGCCTTGCAAATGATGTTTGTTGCTGACTTGTTGACCAGCCTGCAAACTTAAAGGATAAAACTTCTAACTTCTAGCAAACCTAAAACATTTAACATTAACACTCAGAATTTGTCTTCACAGATTTTATTTTTCCTTTTATTTTTCATTTTTTACCAGCACTAGGACACATTTCTCAATACTTAGGTCAGTTTTCACACAGTTGCTTTTAAATCAAATTGGCACAGCAGTTCTTTTCACAATTTGACTGACATGACTATAGGCTACTGCTACAGTAACAACTTCATACTTGTCTGTAATCAAGTCATACTTCCACTTCCACACACCCTGTTTAAAGTGTTTAAATAAAACTCATGTGTACTCCGATTAGATTTATAGCAAGTGACAATATCCATCTGGTCTTTTATGTTCACAGAGGTGTCCATGTCATTTGAAAGAGAAGCGTCAGTCACCTACATTTTTCAGGAGCCATTCTCTGTCATACAAAACCGGTCAGCCGCAGTGCTGTCTGTCCCTTCTCAGTACAGCAAGACCAGAGACAACATGGCACTGAGTTTTCAGACCACACAGAGTCCTGCCATGCTGCTCACAGTCAACACCCTCAGCCAGCAGTATGTGGCCATCATCTTAGCTCAGAACGGTGAGCCAGCTGTTTAAATGTATATTATTCTCAATGCTGGATAACATTAGTTTATGAAAGGTTTATATGTCTATAATAGGGATATAGCAGCAGTTAATGAATTACCTACGTCCCCTATTATCTGGAATGCTGTACTGCGAGATTAAATTTAAAGAAACATAAAAAAGTTATAGTTCTCTGATTGTGTTCTTCTCTAATTAGATTTAGGGCACAAGGCCATTGATTAATCCTGCTCATTTGGTTGTTAAACTGTCAGTTTTACAGCCTTGTAGATCACTAGAAGGTGCTAGAATCGTAGTAAATCACAATTAACTAGCAAAACATTAACAGCCTAAACTAGATAAGACATTTTTATTTAAGCAAAGCTGTTAATTTCTTGCTGGTCTGCGGGCTTGCACTAAAAACTAATTGTTTACTCAAAAATGAACATTTCGTCATCATTTATTAATTCTCATTCCAAAATTCCATGATATTTTGGAGTTGTTAGGGCAGTATACTTACATTTTCTAAAATCTGAAAGTGAATGGGGAGCAAAATGTGTCAATTTCCACAATGACAAAAATACTAAAAGTGAAATAAACAAAAAATAAAACTAAATAGAAATACTTATACACACACATACACACACACACACACACACATTATATATATATATATATATATATATCTTCTGGACCATTGCCAAGTCAGCAGTCTTCTATTATTGTGGTTTCAAAGAAAAAAAGATACCCAGAATTTAGATATACTATAGGGATGGTCATTTAATGAAACTCAAATGTAAATATTGTAATATTTTGAGATATTGAATTTTTGACTTTCATGAGCTGTGAGCTTTATATAGAGAGAGAGAGATTCTGCAGCTGACATCAGTTATTGTGTGTTTGTGCTTTTAGTTTTGTCTTTAGCATGTGAAATGCATGCTCAGTCGGGTTGAGATCAGTAGATTGACTCGGCCATTGCAGACTAATCCACTTTTTATTTTCAAAAATTTCTTGGGTTGCTTTTGCTGTCTGTTTTGGTTAATTGTCTACCAGTTAGCTTTGCTGCGTTTGGCTGAATCTGGGCAGACAGTCCCTATACTCTGTCATGTCATCAACAAACATCAGTAACTCAATGCCACTGGAAGCCATGCAAGCTCCTGCCATCACACTGCTCCACCATGTTTCACAGATGATGATGTATGCTTTGGATCTCTATATTTAAAAGCCCTCAGCTTCTTTTTTCTTCCCGTCATTCTGGTACAGGTTGATCTAAATTTCAACCATCCAAAAAATGCTTTGCAGAAGCGGTCTGCCTTTTTTAGATGTTTTTTTTTACAAAGTCTAATCTGGCCTTGTTTGCACCTTGTTGTGAACCCTCTGTATTTGCTCTAGTGAAGTCTTGTCTTGATTATAGACTGTGACAGTTCTTCTCTTGGCTGGATGCTGTGAAAGAGTTTTTCTTTACCATGGAGAGGATTCTCCACCACTGTTGTCCTCCCTGGATGTCCAGGCCTTTTTTTACCAGTGCAATCTTTTTTTCTCAGAACTGTACCAAACTGAATGTAGACAGAATGTAAAATAACTAAAATCATGCCTTTGTCCAAATATATATGCTGTATATGAATGTATACCCTATATATAGCAAACTAAAATGTATCTAAATACTGACAATATAGCATATATTTTATATTTACACCAGGATATAATACAGAAAACATATGGACTGCTGATACTTTTTGTCATTTTTGGTTACCATTCATTTTATTGCACAAAAACGAGCAGCATGAGTTTTGCACTGTACTAAGGTGCAAGAAAGAAAAGAAGAAGAAAGAAAATCTTACATGTTTGAAACACAGATCTGAGTGAAGAGCTGTGCTTTTAAGATCAATCATGCCTTCACCCAGCTTACCAAAATATGGATTTGTATTGTGCAACACTCATTCCTACATAATAGTACCACCCACACTCCTGTTGAGCTAAATCCAATCACACAATGCTTTTTAGAAATATCGACAAAAAGTGTTAAGTGCAGTAATCCTTGGCGTAAAAAGAAAGTCAAGAGATGTCTCAAATATAACTCTAACAACTTTGTGAGGGAATTTCAGCACGACCTACACCTTGACCCTTTATGTGCACTATATGTGCGTAGGAGGGACAAATAAATGTGGATTGACAAATTCAATACAAAGTAAAGGCTAGAGATTGCCAGGGAATTAATATTTATAATTTTTTTAGAGCAGCTGCTAAGGTTCTACATAGTCTATATATAAACGCGTTGTCTCATAGACTTATGCAAGACTCTTCTTGGGAGCTAGAGCTGTGAAGTCCATCTGCTGAGCTCTGTAAGAACGCTACAGGATGACTCAGAATTGTATTGGAACATACATAATTCACCATGACTGGAGTTACATGGTTTTAATTTTTGCTTGACTAATCCAAGTACCACATGGATAATAAACTAGATTTTTACAATGATTTATAACATGCTCCCAACAGAATCATTCATCCTTGACTACAGCTATAAGTAACTTTTGCCAAAAATGTTAATGCATTGATCTGTTCCTCTCAGGGAGTTTACAAATCTGGTACCAACTGCATAAAGAGAAGAGACCGGATGTGTTCCGCCCCATCTTGAGCAGTCTGGCAGATGGACGGCTGCATAAAGTTTACATCCAGCGGGAGGGAAAGGATGTGTTTGTTCAGGTGTTGTATTTCAATACATACATGAAACATGCGTAAACATGCGTGTTTACACTGAATTTTTGTTTAAAATGAGATCAATACACAGAGCAGTACAGATAGTTGTGAAAAACAGGTTGTTTAGTACATTTATAATTGAATCAGCTACAGTGTAGCCCTTTTATAATAGCTTCTTATAATTTCGGCACATTCTAAGCAATTTCTCATGTATTCATTCAATTGCTTTTGATTTTTCTTAGGTTGACCATGAAAATAAGAAGTACACTCTTTCATATGATGCAGCATTTAACACTATGAAGTCACTGACCTTGGGAAAAGTCACAGGTAATGAATATAATTGTTATTGTTTAAAAAGACTCTAATCAAATCCTTTGAGGGGAGAAAAGAAAGTTTTTTTTCACATTTTTCATCATGTTGTTTTTCTACTTTTTCATCTAAAGTTCTCCCATTACATTACACCATGGCTTTTCAGAACCTGTCATGATGCTTGATGGGTCTGAAATTTCCCCTTCCCTGACATTAGACAAGGGTGATTCAAAAGTGAAGGCTGACTGTTTGAAACCTTTTATCTTTTTTCAGTCTCAAAGTGTCTAGCAGTCATGTATTAATGGTGAATGAGCAGGATTGTGCTTGTGTCTGAAATATTCAGGGGTTTGAAACTAGTGAAACTTTGTGGGATCCTGCCTTACTGTAATTGTAACTTTTGATATAAATGCTCACAATAGCTGTTTGCAGTGTTTTCGATGAGTAATTACTGTTAATATGTGTGAGAGAAAGCTCTGGCCTGCATGCTTTTCTTTTTCCAACCAGGAAGTGATGTCTTGGATGATGAGGTCGCTCATGCCGGGTCCAAAGGCTTCATTGGCTGCTTCTCATCTATCCAGTACAACCATGTTGCTCCACTGAAAGCGGCGTTATTGAACCGAGGGAGTTCTCTAGTCAGCATACGAGGAAATTTACTGGAATCAAATTGCGGAGCTTTAGCTGACCTTTCAACATCTGTATCTCGTCAGGGTATGTTCTTGGAAATGAATACAAAAGTAATTAAGCTGGTTGAGAATAGAAAGCTTTTGACTTTGAGTGTGTTATATGCATGGCATTTCACTGCTGTACAATTTAAGAAGTATTTTTAGTATTGAATGTTGTTAGAAATATCATATCCACAATTTAAATGTCAATTTGAAAAGAATGGGCATCACAATATGTGTTTGGTGGGAAACTTATCCCAGTTGTAATTCACCATGGTAATTGTGAACAGTGGGTCACAGGTCTGCTTTATTGAAATGGCACATGCATTGCTCACACCTGGTGTGCTTTTTTCTGTTTTGAATGGCTCATGTGGCTTTATAGTTATTGTAGGCATAATAAAGATGCCCTGTGGCTGGGTTAGTTATGAGAAAAATAGATGCAATTTATAAATTGAACACTTCAGAAATAGTAGCAGTGAGCATGGAACTTAATTCTTATGAAAACTAAAGTGATTTTATATAGAAATCAGAATAGTTTGAATTATTTTATCTTTCTTATCTTCTATAAAAATGTACTGAGCATTAGTGCATTTTTTTAATTGCAAACTAGTTTATAATATTTGTTATGTTATTGGTTTAAAAATAACATTTGTTTTTATGGGAATAAGGAGATTAAAAAAAACAAAAACATTTTACATAGAGTTGCCAAGCAACCATAGCACTAATCTACCTTGTTATTGAAATTAATAGATTTAGAAACAAAAATAACTTTTCACTTTTGAACATTTGAGGTATTTATAAAAAAAGATATAATGCAGTGAAAAAGAAGTGTAATCAACACTGTGAAAATTAGAAATGTAAAATGTAAAACAACTGCATCTTGCCCAAATATCTCTTTACGGTTTAAACATTCTTGTATTTCTGTGTGATGCATGTGTTACCTTTCTGTAGATCATGGAGAGGAGGTGGGAAAAGATAACGAGCATCACGAAGACGTCAGCCAGCCTGATTCAGCTGTAATCGGAGGTTTGTTTTACCACCTCAGTCTGCTTCATTGTTTCATTCGTAACAGTCAGTGAAGTATGAAATGAGCTTTCACTATCACACATATTGTTTATGTTCATCTTTCCTTTTTGCTCTCTTTATTTCAGAAATGGGTAATGACTTTGTATTGGTAATTTGTTGTGCGCAGTAACTCATGGTAATAAAATCTCCATTGAAACTGTCACAAGGGATTGTTCACTGTTAGTTATTTGTTGGCAGCATAAATTTTCCATTAAATGAGAAATAGAGTTTGTAGAATGTGTGAGACTGTGGGGGTGTTGCATTCATTGGCAATTTTTATTTCATTAATTTATTATTTTTATTTTATGTTATTTTAGAGACTGTCAAGCTGAACTTGTATTGAACATACTTTCACACAAAATGCAACCCTTTTAATTATTTTCAAAATTGTAGTCCATAAAGAGCAAGCAAAGCAGGCACATTAATTTCAAATGGGTGCTTGACTATAAAATAACAAAACATCTTTCAAATGTCAAGTCGGCAAAACCAAAACTCCAAAAGTATCACTTTACTATTTTATATACTCTTGGAGTTTTGGTGTTGTCGATTTTACAATTAAAAGATGCTTCTAAATTGTAGTCCATGCAAACCTGAAACTTTCACTTTTTTTGCATTTCATCTAATTAGAGAAAAGAAAAAAAGGCCTCAACAAATTTTGATTTGCTCCATTGTGCTTTTTATAAATGCAAGAACGTGTTGTGTGTGAACAGCCCCATTTCCAGTTCAAAACACCTTATAAGTTGATTGTCCCTTCTGATTCGCAGGTGTGGTGACAGCTGCGGTCTTCAGTACCCTCTGTGTGCTGGCAGTGATGACTCGTTTCCTTTACCAACATCGACAAGCTCAAAGAACTGCAAGACTCCAAGAAAAGGAACACCAACGTAGCCTTGAAGCTGCTTACAGGGCAGAGTTTCACCTTCACAACTCCATGAGAGACAGCATGCAAGAGTACTACATCTGATAGACAGTCTCGTAGCGTTGGGTTCAGCTATCAGTTCCTCCCGTGTCTCCTTCAGCAAACATGTCGTGAGGCCCTTTCTATCCAGTAAGGACGGTTAGTTGGAGATTTCCTCATTTTGGGATCAGTGGAATCTTCTGATCTGTGTAAGTAGTAGCTTGTAGTTTTCACAGTGCTTGCCCCAAGTGTTGGATTAATCAACATTAGGTTATTTATGGGATGTGCGTGATGTGTTAGGAGGTGTTTGTATTAATTCAATAATATGCCCTCTGGATAGAAACTGAAATGGAGAGAGTCATCTTTAGTGCATGAATACAGATGCAGATTCTGAAGTGTTAATCATACTGTTAACAAAGCAAACTAAACACACATATGTTAAGCCTGTGAATTTTTTTTAGTTGCCAGAAACATCTTCAAAGTGGCAACATTGTGAGAGGAAGTCCTGGTACATTATTTAAATAATATAATGCTTCAGGTCGAGGACAGTAGCATGTCCAAACTTGATTTTTAATTTTACGTTTCTCTGCCTCATAGCTAAGAATAAAATGTGTCCATGTGTAAACATGCAGGACAGTTTTACATTACCCTTTAGGGAAATATTTGAGTTTAACGAAGAAGCTGCTAACAGAGACCAAACTCATTCAGTAAAGTGACTTGATCGAAAACATTTGCAGAAATACTGTAGAGTTGAACATGATGCTTTCTAATGTAACATTACCTGTCTGTGTTATGTGAAATGTCTGCCATATTGATAATGAGCAAATTCTAAGAAGTCAGTAAGAATTTTTTTAATGCTTTTATTCCAAAAAGGTGCATTAAATTGATCAAAAGTAACAGTAAAAATATATATTTTTTCATTTTTCCAATAAATATTGTTTTTAATCTTTTATTTATCAAAGAATAACAGTTTCCACAACCATATTAAGAAGCATGACTATTTTCAACATTGATAGTAATAATAATTGCTTCCTGAGCAGCAAATCAGCATTTTAAAATAGAATACAGTATCATGTGACAATGAAGACTGGAGTAACGACTGCTGAAAATTCAGCTTTGCCATTACAGGAAAAATAATTTTTTTTTTTAAATATATTAAAATAATACAAAATTAACATATTTCATAACAATACTGTTTTGCTGTATTTTTGATCAAATAAATGCAGCCTTGAGCAAAGAAAGGCTTCTTACAAAAACATTTTTTATTTAAATCTTACCGACCACAGACTTTTGAGAAGTAGAGTAAGTCTAAATTGACTGAATTGTTCGAGTTGCCTAGATATGTGTCTGTTTTGACATGAGTTGTGAACCGATGATGGAAATTTCCCGGTGTTTAACATCGCTGTGTTACGCTATAGTATAGTGTGAATTGAGGTGAAGCTGGAGTCATAGTCCGTCCTCCCCTCCCTGAGACAATCTGACAATCTGTTAACAACTGCTATTATCATCTGTTTCTGGAGGCTCAACATTAACATGCAGTGACACAGAAGTGCATGTAAAGTTTGACTAAAATACATTGCACATTGCACATTCCACTTGAAATCAGAAACCATTCCTTTGAAATCCAGTCATCTTGGAGATCAGAGATCAGATCACCCGAGACAGATGATAGTATCAGGTGTCTTTGTCATCCCTGTTCAAAAATGCCACTGAATTTCCACCATCAGTTCACAGCATCTAAATGACAAGAATAACACTAGACATCCTTCAATGATCTGGATAACCGAGAATCTTCACACACAGTTCTGGGTAGGTCGTAACTGTAGCAGGTAGTCCTTTAATATTTGCCTGTAACACAAAATCAGTATTGACTCTGAACAAAAGATTTGGTTGCACTTTATTTTACAGTATGTGTACTTACATTGTGCTTAATTAAGAAAGTACTGGGTAATAAAAGGTAGAGTAAGGTTAGTTTTTTAGGCGTAGTTAGTACCTACTGTAGTTATTACCCAGTTATTGTAATTACTATAAAAACTACATCGCATGTACATGTGGAACAGAACTGTAAAATAAAGCGCTACCAAGGATTATACCTGTGGTTGTTAAAAAACAAACAAACAAAAACAATCACTTCCTTGAAAGTCTATCAAATCAACACAAAAAGTGTAAAGTGTTTTTTAGTCCAATACACAAGATAATCTTCATACAGTAAGTGGCATTGCATTATTTATTTTTTCCAGATGACCTTTGGTTCCTTTTTCCCAGCTAATACAGAGATAGTTGTATTATGTAGGACTGGACTGACAGATCTTTCTCTTTCTCTTTGGAAACTGAAGTGTCCTTTGATATATTTCTCTCTCAAACTATTTTGTACCTCTATTGATATTAATTATTTTAGGGGCTGTTTTGTATGAATGTAAATGTACAGCTATATTGTAAATACATGTTTAATAAAAAAGAGACTTTTTTCATTATTGTGCCACATTTTTGAGTAAGTACTCATTACTGAAATTGTATTTAATAATTCAGATGGCTTTTGAAGATTTCTTTAATCTGTAGATTTTTCTCAAAAGTTTTCTCTGTACTCTACATTTACAGTATAGAAGTAAGGTCATTTTAGAGCATTAAATGGCAGAGCTGATGTTAAATTGACTTCGTGCAATTTATCTTTTATTCCACAGTAATATATCTTTAAAACCTGCAGTCTGTGATGTAGTGTACTCTTATTTCACATAGGCAGTTGCTGTCACAATATAGTAACTTTCATTTCATTTAATTTATTAATTTCCTTAATTTACGTTAGGTGTGATACTATTTATCCTGCAGAATAAATTAAATAGTTTAACAAAAAGGTTTACCTTTTTTTCGGGAGTAATTTGAATGATCTTTGTGCGTGTGTAGACCTTTTATTTAACCCATAGCTTTTGTCTTTTTGCATACTGTATGAAGATGACACTCAAAAACAATATCCAGCACAATTACCAATGCAAATATCATAAAGGTTTGCATGATCTTGGTGAATGGTTTAAGCATTTAATTAAGCATTTTGATACAGGAGCCCAGCTGCATCATCCATATGCAAAACTGAACAATGAGTAATGATGGAAATTGTCTTGAGGCTTTAGTGATGAACATTGTCATTTCCAAGGTATTACATTTTCTAAAAAAAAAAAAAAAAGAAGTGATCACTTGTGCAAAACTCAATGCTATGCTGCAGTATTGTGGGTGGCTTGCCTTCCAGTATATATTTTATGGCTTGGGTGCTTTTTTCAATAAAGTGTATGTTTTTGTTATTGTCCACCAAGCAGAAATCTATTCTGACTTAGTATTTCATATTTAGAGACTTGTTCAAGTCCCCTTTGTCTAGTTTTTTTTTAAATTACAAATGCAGCTTTGGAGTCGTGTGGATTACATGTGTATTATTGTTATGCTTTTATCAGTAGTTTAGACCGGCGGCACCCATTCAGCATCCGCTGCTGAGCAAGTGATGTAATGCCAGTTTTTTTTTTTAAATATATTCTGATGAAGAAACAACTCATTTACATCTTGACTGGCCTGAGGGCGAGTACATTTCCAGCAAATTTCCATTTAGGGTGAACTATTCCTTTAAGAATAGAGTCTTAAGAAAGAACAAACATAAAACTCTAGAATCGATCTGTTTGCAGTCAATAAAATAAAACTGTGTATAAGTAGTTTTATAATATTATTCAAATCAAGTTTGCAGTTGCACTGATTATGTAACACTTGAAGATGAGCATGTGGATAGTTCTTGTTTTAATCCATGTAAGAATGTGTGTCATTTGTTTATGGTTGGCCGTCAAGCCACATTTAATTTACCAACCTATTTTACTTTGACCTTATATCATTTTTTTGTTGTAATAAAAGTGTGGGTGTATCAGGAAGAACAGGACATTTGCAGGACGCGCAGGAACTGACTGGAGGCGACAGTGAAGATGGAGCCATGGCTATATGCTTTGCTCTCCAGTCCCCTTTGCCTCACAGCTACCTTTTTCAACATCATCTTCTCTTTTTGCCTAATGAGACCAGTCGCCGGAGTGATGCTTCGCAATCCACTGCGCTTCTTGTTAATTGTTGTGTTATTCAATTCGACGTTTCAACAACTGGTGACTGTGCTGACCATAGTTATGCTGCTTTTTGATGCACCTTTCTGGCTTCATACGCTAACCAGAGCTTTGATTTATCAGTTTTTTTGTGCCAACTTCTCATGCAATGCCTGGATTAGCATTTTCTACTACATTTCAATTGTTCCTCAACAACATCCCATCTTTATGTGGATTAAGAGGAATATTAATGCCATATTATATATCGGCTTCGTTCTGAATCAAATCGTGCTTCTAATTTCTTTGACTTTAGGAGCAGTGATGTATCTTTTGCTCGAGCCTGTCCCGAACAATTTCACTTCACCTGAACTAAACAGAACATCATCAGTAGAAAACACAGAGTCAGACCTGTATTTATTTCATGTGGCCAATTTTACATATTTGCTATATTGCACCTGCCCGCTGTTTACATTATTATTCTCTTGGGGCAAAACCTTTGTTTATCTGCGTGAACATATGAAAAAGATGGGACAGAGGGGTGAATCCTTCTCCCAGCCTCAGCAGAAGAGCCAGATGCGGGTCACAGTAACAGGCATGGTACAGGCAGCCCTTTTTCTGCCCAGCAGCCTATGGACTATAGCAGTTGCGTTCCTCTACATAACGGACCTCTTCGAAACGGTAGATCCCGATAGATTTGTCACAATGACGTTCTGCTCAATGTCCAGTTTGGGAAATTTACTGTGTTTTGGATTCTCCCAGTCTGTGTTTCGCCATGGAATTGTAAGTGTCCTCAACAAACTAAAGAGACACAAATGAGATCTTGGGATTCTCCCCATTTATTCAGCATTTTCTTCATGTCTATTGTGTGCAAACATATGTTTTGAACATGTAGGCTCTTTAACCTATATTTTCACATTAGTAAAATCGAAATAGGAAATGTATGGAAATTAACAATAATTTTTTTAAGTAAAGACTGTTGTAACCGGTTTAGTTTAAATGTCTGTAACTCTGTGGTTTTTGTGCTATATGGGAGGTTTTGCTATAGTATTCCCATAGTACTCTGCTTTGAATTACAATAGTTTACAAATCTTCAATTTATCCATAAACTGTGTAAATTAATGTCAAGAGTAATTAGTTGAAACCAACAGCTATAACTATTAGCAATAATAATAATAACAATGCACAGAAATTGCTAGTACATTTTACAAATAATTACAAAGTGTAATGTAATTTTGAGTAATTTTTTAGAAAGTCTGAAATTGTATTTTCTTGTAAAACACTACATAAATTTTTTAACAGTTTAGAAAAATGGGTCACACTTTATTTAAAGTTCCAGTTCTCACTATTAACACACCATTAACTATGACTTTTTCCTTAATAAACTCCTAATTTGCTGCTTATTAAAAGTTAGTAAGGTAGTTGTTAAGTTTAGAATTAGGGATGTAGAATATAGTCATGCAGAATATGTTCTTCAAACAGTCAGTATGTTATTAATATGCATACTAAGTTAAATGTTAGAATTGGTCCCTAAACATAATTTGATTTTAATTTAATGAAATATGAAACCTTCTTATTAAACAACAAGTCAAACTGTAAGCAAATATAGAATACAAATCCAGACAATGTATGTGGCGTGTCCCACAATCGTGGAATATGTTTACGCTGCCTTTTTGTGAAATACTGCTGTACTTCGCTCTGATTGGTCAGGACTGTCAGTAAAGGGCAGACGCCCGTTTATTTGCATCTAAAAAATCTCCGTTATGGTACATTTACTGTGTAGCAAACCCTGCACATGACAACCTCTGGATTCAATCTAACCATTCGATTTGATTTAAATTTATAGTCAAATCCATGTCTTTCCCTTCAAAGTGAGGAGAATTTGCATTCACTACACCAGCTGTAAATGCCTCATTAACTGTGATGGGGGTGTGTATAGCACATGTTTTGCTGAGCAGCCCGTGATATGTCAGTCAGTGAGTAAAATACAGTCAGCTGAAAATCTTTCTTTGAGCAGATGAAAGACAATTTAGGGTTAAATTAGCCATTATAGAGCTGCATAATACCGCATGTTTGTAAAGATAAATACTATAGAATGACAAAATGTGCAATAATCTTTTCCAAGCTATTTCAAACAAATCGGCATGTGTGAGGATTTATATTCAAATTATTTTGGAACAGGGTATGTTTGTCAGCCCAGTTCTGTACATGTGACTTGTTATTAAGTAAGCTTCACCAATTCCCAAAGGAGTTTGTCACAATAGTTTGCAGCCCTCTGAAAGTATATTCATATTCATATTCATATGTGACTGACTTTATATAACACACAATATGTGATTATTTTACCACAGACTAGGCTGCTGGAGCAGATTTGAACAGACCAATGAATGAAGAAAAATATAACTGAACTTATTCTTATTTGAAATGTATTCTTTGCACTTGACTGGGCATGTTGTTTTCTGTTTTTATGGTTGACGGCTTTAGATTATTGAATCATTTCCCATTTGCTAATATTCTTTCATCAAAAAAAAAGAAGCAATTAAAAATCCAAATGCATTTAAGGAAACTGATAAATCTCTGCTTTCATTTAGATTTTATATTACAGAGAAACACACAGTGGTCCCATTTTTGCAAATTCAGGTAATGTACATTTGAACATTTGAACTTCTCAGTTAATTTAGTGCCAGGGTGACCAACATCTCTCTCTATATTTGAAGCTAATTATGCAGCAATGGCTGATGAAGACATCTCTATCTTATAAACCTCTGGTTATTTAATAAATACTGTAGCTTGAAGGACAATTTTGGCTTTTTATCTCATTATCTGCCTTATCCCTTCCCAATGACAATCCAATAAAACTCTGTAATTATTCCCTCTGGGTGCTAACACTCAGTAAATCATATAAACGCCAAATATAACTTTGTGAACAGGAAACACTGCAGTTTCTTATTCAGGCTGCATGCTTTAGAGTACTGAAGATCTGAAGGAGTTTGAAGGGCTCTTATTAGCTGCTTTTAACGTCTCGGTTACATATGTAACCCTCGTTCCCTCAAGAAGGGAATGGAGACGTCACGTCGGTGACCAACGAATAGGAATCTCGCTTCGAGATGTCCAATGTACTCTGCGTGTATGAAAACACGCCAATGAAATTGGCATGCGCTGATTAACATCCAGCTGCATCTGATCGCAGCGCG
>JAUMHE010000056.1:10804893-10820197 GCA_032359235.1 Enteromius mattozi | reverse complement strand
GATTAACTAATACAATTTTATAATTAAAATTTATCTTATTTGTAGTTGCTGTGAAAATCCCTTTACCCCCTTTGTTGCTGATTTGAAAAATGTAGATTCATCACTAAACCATCCAGGTATTAAAACATTCCAAAATTAGATTTTTTTATTAAAATTTCAGGATTTCCCTATTCAAACCGATAGGATATGGTCTTGGAAAGGAAAAGGAACTTTGCTGTTGCTGTTATTTAGCTGTTATTTCCCATCCAAATTTTCAGATGATTCAGTTAAAGGTGCTGTATGCATCTTTTTTTTTTTGTATGAAAGCACAAAAATACCATAAAACATTTGCATATTTAGGAAACATGCCAATTTCACATAATTGTTTCTTTAACAAAAAAATGGCCACAGCAAGTTGAAATGTGCGTTCTGTTTCGGAATGTCTATTTTGGTTTTGGTCTGTGTGAGTCCGCCCACTTCCAATTTACCCAATAGTATTTTGACACCCCGTGCTGCCAATTGGCAGGGAACACAGCAGCATTTTGCAGTCAGGAAAGCTAGCAAACAAAATTGGTCAGAGTTTGCATATTCTGTCTGATCTTAAAAGCCTCTGTATCCACATAAAAATCTCAAAGTCCAGAGACATATTCCTGTTGCATGTCTGGCAACTCACCTCGAGTCTGAAGAGGAAGGACGGGAGAAACAATGCTCTCCAATATTTTAAAATGTAACAAATTCTGCTGAAGACATCAGACCATTTGCTCCTAAAAAGGCACTTTAAGTTCAGTTCATTACAGTACAAGTACACACTGCTAGCATGTTTGCCATTTAAAATAATCAACATTAGTGCTAATGTAATTTCTTGTTAAATTTCTCTCTGTCTATGTGTCAGGAGGCTGTAATGTTATCACTGGCAGCCAATCAGAGGTCTGTCTAAACCATCTTGCCTCAGAG
Source organism: Enteromius mattozi (assembly GCA_032359235.1). NCBI lineage: Eukaryota > Metazoa > Chordata > Actinopteri > Cypriniformes > Cyprinidae > Enteromius > Enteromius mattozi. Next base: position 10,819,264 of record JAUMHE010000056.1, on the reverse strand, counting down.
AATGAGTGATTTTGTTCTCTGTAATTATTGTAAACACCCATCTCACTAATGGAAGACAATGACTGTTGCAAAAGCAGAGCAAAAGCAAAGAGACACCCGAGAATTAGTGGGGAGTTTTGTGGGGACATATCTTGAAAAAAATGTTTGTAATCTAGTGTTTTAGGTAAAAATCCAAACAAATGAGCGCTTGCTTAGGGAAGTATTGAATATATGTTTAGGTGTCATATTGACTGATTTAACTTTTAGATTTTAATTAGCACAGCAAACTGACTGAATCTATCAATGCATTTGTTATCTATTATGTTTATTTGTATATTATGCATTTGTATATATTCCACTGTAAATTTTATTTATTCATTCTTTATGATGAAAGCAAATGTTGATGGATGTACCTGGCTCTTTTAGCACAAATACTATGTTATGACCTCAAAACACTTTTACTATACTCAATTTGTAAATGAATATAACCAGCTTGTTTTATTCATTTTTCACTTTAAAACTTACATTTTTCAGAAATGTTTACAAAAGCATGTTTTCCCAATGAGCCTGGGTTACTTAAATATCTGATTTCTTGGGTTCACACAAGAAAATAATGCAGGTTTTGGAACAGCAAGACAGTCAGTACATGATGGCATTGAGTTTCTTTTTATGTGTGTGTGCGCGTGTAATATATCATCAAAGGTGTCCAGTTTTCAGACCAACCTTGAAATATCCCAACAATGACATAACCTTTTGTTTGTTTGTTGTGAGCTGTACTTTCATATAGCTTGTGTCAGGAAGTTTTCACAGCCAGGCTAATTTATTCTGTGTTAGACTTTCTGTGCTAATGAAGGATGTCATTAATTAAGAAGTCTTTAAACAGATATGGCACCCCTCAAGATAGCACTGTATGCAGAAATAATGTTCTCAAGTCATTGATGGAGTTCAGGGAGAGAATGGGACAGCATCTGGTCCATGCAAAGCAGAAATGAAAAACAGTTTGCACAGCATATGTGCTATCCAGCAGTCACAAGTCACCCCTCGTTTTTAGGGAAGAAAATGACAGCAATTAAAATCCCAGTCTCTTCTGACATAACCAACTTGAATTCATATCATAGTCTCAGAGTCAATCAAAATGCCACTGCGACTCTTGAGTACACATAATGAAGAGGATGCATTGGAAACCAATTTATTTCTTTATGAATATTTATACCAATCACACTGTATTATCAAGATGATATATCCATCTATTTCCAAACCACTTTATCTTCTTCAGGGTCACCAGGGGCCCGATGCATCTCAGACCAGAGGGGGGGAATGGATGGCCAGTAGGATATTATGTATTTAATTTAACAATATTAAATTAAACATACTGCTTGGCATGTCCTAGCTGTTGCAATTTGGTGAATAATTAAAGCTCTTATTATGTATTGTCACACCGTGCTTAACTAGCCGAAATAATCACATTTAAAATTAATTGCTTCATTCAAAGTACATTAAAGTTAGAGTCTGATGTATATACCATCATTAAAAACAAAGACCCCTCTAAAATGAAAAAGCGAATTTTAGATGAAAAGACTAAATGAAAAGTTATTTCATTCCTGTGTAATAGGTGGCGTGATCAATAGATATGCATGATGCAGGGTCAAGGTTTGGCTGGGTAGATGTTTTATTGCAATTTTGTTCAAAAGTTGCCAAGTATTCTTACAAAATAATTTTTGTAAGCAAAATTCAAACTGCAAGTATTACTGTAATTATTTTTTGTAAATATTTTACTAGTGGCAGAATATTTCTTGAGAGCTCTTCAAAACATGAAATGCAGTCATGATTTCCTTTTTCCTGCTGTCTTTCATGTGACATCTCAGTATAGTTGCTGTAACGAGGAGTTTGGGACGTGTTCTTATGGTGCCATCAGCCAATCAGTGCTTCTGATGATTTCCTTTTCCTGCAGAGCAGTGCACAGTTTCTTTTTGTGTGTCTGTGTGGACCAGCAGTAAAAACATGTGTAGTAGTTCATCTGTGAGGATAGTTGATGTTGTAGATTTGCACAGTTTAGTGTTTACACATATTTATTTACAAAAATACAACTACAAAATAATTGCTGCACTTAAAAGTTTTTTTTTTTTTTTAATTATAAAGAGAATCATGGTCATCTATTTTAAATGGCTGTGCAGGATAACACACCTGAATTCACACATACAGGGAAACCTGCGTGTAGATCCAGGCACAGATGGCAAGTGCTACAGTCACTGTCTGATGAACTGTAGCTTATTTTTCTAGGTGTGAGATTGCAGTTGGCCAGCGTGAACATGAGCAGGTGTGACTGGATGCATTCATAAAGTCTAGGCCTCCATGCACTGTTTTCTTTAGAACTGATACAACTACTGGACAACCAGATCTGCAATTGCTCCATTTAGACAAACTTTTAGATTTCATTTGAAGAGAAGCATCAATGTTTAGTATTACAATATTTAGGCATACAGAAGGATTTTGGACATTGATCAGTACAATCTCATGACAAGTCGTAACTTTTATTTTATTTTTAATTATTTTATTCATTTATTAGGTTTTTCCAAATCAATGGCTTATTGTTGATTGGTTCTAAAGAATTTTTAAGATCTCATTTGTATATGTTTATATTATTTCAAGTAATTTTGTAATTTAAGAAAATCATGTAATTAAAAATAAATAAATAAATTAAAATCTTATGAGATTTGGTACTGAGAAAATAATAAATTAATGTTCTGAATAATCCTAATATGTGGGCTATTCTCAGCAAATATTGATATAGCTTATTTGATTCATTAATTGCATTTGACATCATTTATTTTTTTTATAAATTTTTTTTTGATTTTTTGGTAGCACTTCATTTTAAGGTTCAATTCTTGCCATTAGCAAACAATTTACTATGATTTTTGCCTCAATAAACTACTATTTTGTGCTTATTATAGTAATGTAGTTGTGTAGGTTTAGGCATTGGGTAGGATTAGGGATTTAGAATATGTTCATGCAGAATATTTGCTGTAAGTACTAATAAACAGCCAATATGTAAATAATATGCATGCTGACAAGAAACTAGTTAATAGTGAGAACTGGTCCCTTTACTAAAGTGTTCTCAATTTTTAAAGTAATTGGCAGTAAATGATTGGACTATTATTCTTTTTTTTTTAATAATAATAATACACAGAATTATTCATGTTTTTAGTATTGCATTTTTTTTTTATAGAAAAAAATTCAATATTTCACAATTGCACATTTCCCTTGCATAACTGTTACTGTCTGCCTCTGTCTTTCCTCTTACAGCCAAGCTGTCTTCCCCCTTTTCCTGAGCTCAGTCTGACAACAGCTGTGTGTTATTCCAGAGGAGGAGTCTGTGTAGTTGTGCTTTGCTCAGGAGGAGGAGTCAGCCCAGCCATTGGTCGAGCACAAGAAACTATTAGTAAAGCAGTATGTTAAGGGTGTAGTGGGCTGAAAGGGGAAGTTCACGTGCTATACATTTAAACTTAACGGATCTAAAAACAAACCTCTGATATGGTTCCTGATAATATTTCCACCCTTTTAGAAAGTGAAAGTACAACTGAGCAGAGGAAGTGTTTCTGTTCCTAGAAAAAGGACAGGAGGACAGCTTGCAGGCTGAGGGAGAACTTGTTGCAGAACTGTTGAAGAAAAGTTGGTGAGTTAGATTTCACTTCATTATTTAAAATAAAGCCTGCTGTCATGAAATGTGCTGCTTTGCAGATTTAAATGTAAAATATAAAGCATACATTGTTAAAGGCTTTTTTAGATGGTGACAAGTACTTTTCTTTAACTGTCCAAGAGTTTTTCTAATATTTACATCTACCCAACTTTTCTCCCATCAGAACTAATTTTAACTTTAAATCGAAATCTGTGGCTTTCATATCTAAAAAAGAGTCTGGTCCCCGAGAGGGTTGTGTGTAGTTTAAAAGTGTTGAGTGACAGAGATGAAACATGCAAGGTCAGCAAATAACCACAAACACTTGTAAGTGACATCTGCCCTGCTATATTAAGCTGCACACGTACTCCAATATACTCCAAACACGCAGAAAAGTATATCTCACAATATTCAAGTCTTATTCAGTGATAGTAAACTCTTTGATAACTCTAAATAATATTTATCTAATTAGGTACTTCACACAAAAAGGAAAATGATGTTATCCTTTACTAAACCTCCCGTCATTACAAACCTGTATAACATAAAAATAAAAACAAGTTTAAAAATAAAATATATTTTTGAAAATGCCATTGACTTTTATTGTATTGAACAAAAATGTAATTAATAAACATTCATCAGACATAAGAGTGAGTGAAAGATTATATAATCATATTTTTGTATAAATATTTTTTTTTTATTACCCCAAATTAAAACTTTTTTATATGTTAGCTTTTTCAAAGTTGTCACCTTTTGCCTTGATTCTGCACACTCTGGTCATTCTATTAACCAGTCTCACTAGGTGCCATCTGCGATCTTTTTAAATTGCCTCAACTATTGTCTATGTGAAATTAATCTCAGGGTTTTGGGATCATAAGAAGCCGTTTTCCTCTGAATTTGTGTTTGAATCTGTCAATACATATTATAGTAGAGACTCAGAATTGTGATAGTGAAAAAAGGGTAAATGACCTTTAAACAGTTGGATTGAAATTGCTTTGCTACTCATGCAGGGACTATGTCCTGTTGCCTGAGGCTTGTATAAAAGCTTCAAGTGTAAATATTAGAGTAAAAGCCAGTCATGCTGGTACACAAAGCTTATATTTGAGCACAGCTGAAAATTTAAAATAATAGAAAACTACATTTAAAACGAGCAGATTCTAGCACTGAGTCATAATGAGGCAAGTAAATAAAAGTGATTTTAAATTAGAGACAAGTATGAGAGTGAGAACTTGTTTTCCATCATCGCTTGTAACATTTATGAGAGCTCCTCCTTGAGCTTCAGGCATAAACATTGACACAACTTCATAGAGTCTAACAAGTTTATACATTAGTAGCCTTGTCAAACCTATCTTTTAAAAATGACAGTGTTTCTAGTCCTCCTATCCTGCAAGTTTACGAACTAACAACATGGGAATGTCAGTGTATGATACTTTTGATATATGTAAATAAAAGAAATCCATCGCTGGATTTCAGGAAGGAAGTACAGGGTGTGGACACTGTGCTGATGAGACAAGGAAACACTGTGAATGTTTGCTTTGTTTCACAGTGAGTGATAAGGCCCAAGGTCTTTAAAGGCCCCTTCCTTTGTTTAGTAACTGCCAGAAAAGTCAGCCAAGGCTAAATAAGGCCAATGGAGTTTAATCGAATGTGTCACACGGCACTATATTGTGTACACATCAACATATCAGATCTGCAGAGAAGAGCACCTAAACCATTTAGAGCTGACCAGAGTCTGTGAATTTTTTTATGAAAAAAGTCTCAGCAAGGCTGCATTTATTTCATCAAAAATATTTGATCAGTTTATGACCTTGCTCAAAAAAACAAGTCTTACTGACCCAGACTTTTTGATGTTGTTTTTTAACATGTATTATGACTCTAACACCACCCAGATTTGGTTGCCAGGACCCAATTTATCTTTAAGGAAAGGGGTGAATGGTTATACTTTATAGCAAGTGCTGTAACATAAAATTAATAAGCAATCGAGAAGTGAACTGCACATTGTACAGGATCCATCACTGACTCATTAACATCTGCAAGACGATTGCATCCACTTTAAAAAGCACAAATTTACATTTAAAATTAACCTCTGATTTGTCCCTTCAAATTATTTTAATATGCTCCTCTGACCTAGTCAAACAGCACAATAGGAAGTTATCAACCCCCTGCTGTGTCACAAAACAGAGCTTTTTCCAGAAATTTTAAGGAACTTCATAACATGGATTCATAAAATAGCTAGAAAGCCACACAAGCCTCAGATCAACATTGCTGGCTAGAGATGTGGCAACTTTCTGCCTTTTTGTCACATTCTCTTTATATGGTCTAAATGGGAAAAAACATTGTGTTTGAGTTGGGAGTCAGTTTTTTTTTTTTTTTAATTAAAGAGATCTCTGAGCTACAATAATCGGTATCAGCCAAAGTAAAACATGCTCAATAAACATGCTTAATAATGTCTTAATGATAATCTAAACAGGCAGTGAAGCTTATGTAAATAATGGATAGCATTAAAAAAAAACAAGTGCAAATATTATTCAGTATTCACATTGGGGTTTGGGATGATGTAATATGTTATGTGCTTTATCTTGGAACATAAACGACACTCTCATGCTATTTCCTCGCTCTGTTTCCCTGAGAGCACATTGGAGTGAAGCAATTGCCCTCTCTCTCTTTCTACAGACATCTCATCATCCCTGAGAACACTCTCCCACAGCTGTCCCCCTCAATCTCACTGCCAAATATTCCTTCACATGTCTGTAATGGCCAACTCCACAGAACGTAGTGTAACCCCTACTGAAAGCAAATCTGACACATCACCCATATCTTTTCGTAAGTATTTTGTAGTTCTGTGCACTATACTGAATGAGTGTCAGCACAAGCTGTGCAAAGTGCAGCGTTATCAAATGGGTGTGTTTGGATGTGGATTGGTGACATTTAGAAGAACAGACTGCTCTGAATCTCACTCACCATGTGAAGAGAAATGAGCATGTGTGGTTTGTGTGGCATGCAAGCATGTGTGTGGCATCAGATGTGTGGTTTATGTGTGCGAGATATTTTTGTAAGGTATGATATATGATTGTACTTTACATTATTCACTGATATATCAATTCCAAAATTACAGTTTTCTGTTAAAATGTCATTCAGAAAAGAAAAACTTTCATCAGTCTAGTTTTCAGTGTCACATGATGATTCGCAGATTTGGTGCTCATGCCAGATTTATTATTATCAGTATTTGTGCTGATTAATATTTTTGTGGAAACTGTGATGCTTCTTTTTTAAGATTCTGTATAGAATGTGGAAAAAAAAGAAAATCTATGATAGCATTCTATCTTTGCTGTCACTTTTGGTCAATTTAATGCATTGCTGAATAAATGTATGTCTTGATACTTAAAAAATGAAAGGAGTGTCATTCATACTTTCATTCAGCAATACACTGAATTGACCAAATTTGGTAACACTTTATTTTAGATTCCCTTAACTAGATGCTTATTATCATGCATATTACTAGAATATTAGCCATTTATTAGTAGTAGTTAAGTAATATTAATGCCTTATTCTACATGACCTTATTGTACACCACTAATCCTAACCAATACCTAAATTTAATAACTACCTTACTAACTATTAATAAGCAGCAAATTAGGAATTTATTGAGGAAGTCATAATTAATAATGAATACGTGTTCCCAATCCTAAAGTGTTACCACCAAATCTTACTGACCCCAAACATTTGAACAGCATATTAATAAAAAACTACCTCTATTATATTTTCCCTATGTGTAGTATGTGAATATTGCAACATATGCTCTATCACAAGAAGGTATAGTAAAACAACTGAAACATCAACCGTTTTGTGGACCTTTGGTTGTTTCCTGAACTGCTGCTTTGTACTAGATTTGGATTTGCTGAGATCTGTTTGACAGAGCGTGATGGCGGTGTGGTACAGCTCTGAATATGAGATATGGAATATGTTTACTAGATCAGGAACAACCAGCTGTGAAAACATAGCCGACAGCAAAACAAGCCCATAAGAGTCAAAATACAGCACGGCTCTTGATAATCAACAGAAATCAGCATTAGTACACTTTGAGAATAATTCACCATGAATGAATTGTACCAGCTGATAACGTTCTTTGTTTACACATGTTGTTTACATTGTTTTAGCACCGGAGAGAATTATGGAAATGAAAAAGCAATGAAAACACACCCCCAAAAAAAATTGTTCTGAGTTTACTGTGCATGGTGAAAATTCTGATCTTACAGGCCAGTTCTGGGGAGCTGCAGAAGACTACTGTGATCTGGCAAGTTTTTACTCTATGGAAAGGAGAGACATGTTAGTGTCCAGAAATACTTGATGTTTAAAAAGGGATGAAATAAAACATGCAGAAAGCAATTAAAAAGACATCGCATAATCCCTATAAATAATGTTCTGAACAAGGTCAGACAAAATTTTAAATTTAAGTGTAAGTTTAATTGCACTGTCCCCACCCACAGAATGTTTAAGGTAAATGACAGGAAAAAATTGTGCCAAAACATAATTAAACGATTGAGGTTGAGTAATTATGCCTGTTTACTCCCCTTTATAACAATAAAAACAGCCATCAGAACAGATTAAAGTGAAAATGAAATAGTCCATTTAAAGTTACATAATGGGAAACCTTATACTTACATTTTGGCATTAATAATCATATTTAACATAATTATAAATAGCAAACTAAATTAAGGACCTGGAATCTTTAAATTAAATGTTCAATATCCAGACCAAGGCAGCAAGATTTGGGACTGGTATTTCCTGGCATTTATTATTCCCCGTTAATCTTTATAAATTTCTATAGGTGGCATTTAAATCATTCTGAATCATTGAATCATCGGTCTGAATCATATTCTTGCATTCTGATGTTCCTTACTGAAGAAAGTTTTGAAGCTCACTTGAAGCTCATAGATGTTGTATAGCACTTGAAATTAACTTTCACTCTGCATCTTTCTTCCGTTTGTTTGCTGTCTGTTAAAACAATGAAAACTGAGACTCAAAAAAGAACTTAAACAACACAACTGACTTTTTAGTGAACTCCAACATGACTATGCCCAACATCTTTTGATATACTTTTCTGTTGTTGTTTTTTGTAATTCTAAAAAGATTTTGTGTGCATTGTGATAAAGTCATGGCACAATTCGGTGATCAGTTTCAAGGTTGTTTTTTAGAGCACAGGCTTAAGATCAGTTTTCAAAGTAGCCAGCAGGTCATCACCTGTTGTGTGTTGGCATAGTGGTGAGTTTAAATAAACATTCAAAAGGGGGCATAAGCTGTGTCTGTGAAGACAGATGAGGGTTGATGCTAATTGGTGAGTTACTGATATGCCAGTTTAACTTTTCCCTTTTTTTTTTTAAAGATAAATAAAATAGATCTCAAACAAGTAAGAAGATGGCTCAAACATTAGAGGTAAAAGCTAAGCCAAGGGAAGAGAGAAAACAAATAAGGGAAACAGGACAAGTCTTGGCTTTGTTCTTGGTGGAGGATGAAACAAAGTTAGAACCAGAGGGGATGTAGATGTTTTCCAGCTACAGGACAAACACTGAGAGAGTGTGTGTATGTGTTCCTCACAGCAACAAAACAGCAAGCCAAAATGTTTGATTTATCTTCTGTTCTGAAAGCCCTCACATCCACGTCCCCCAGTATGTGATGGAAAACATAGCAAACAAAACGCTTGTTGGTCTGTATCCCACCGCAGTCCAACAGCTGCATACGCATTCACCTTGCATTGACACTTGTGCCATGACATTGTTTTTAATTAGGAACTGTTAAATGAATGGCAGTCTGCACATCTGTGTTTGTAGCTGTAATGGACCACAGAGGTTACTAAACTAGTAATGGACTGTGGTTTATCTTACGTTAGGCCAGTATTAAGGATGTTTATTTTTTACAAACTTTTAAAAGTAATAATAATTACAAAAACTATAATTCAATATTTTAATCATTTTATTTTAATAATTTAAACTATTATTTTTATGATTTTTATCAACTTAAAAATTATATAATATTTTTTATTATATTTGTACATAATAACCTATTAACAAAACAAAAACACTGATACAAAATACTGAAATATGAAATCTCTAACACCACTACTAAACAGAAATATTGACTATACGACTACAAGAGTCTTTATTTTATGAATGAAATAAACATCTAAAATCTGCTAATACCATTTACTCTTTGAATAAACACATTTGAGATACCTTACAAAAAAAGTTGCTCAGCTAAAATATTTTATTTTTATTTAAATAAAACACTGACGCAATGCAGTAAGTTGGTTTAGATGCTTTCGGTGTATTATAAATGTTTTGAATAAGCGTGACATCATTAGGAAAGAAAATCAGCTCTAAAATAGTTTGTATCTTTGCTGCGATATTTATCAGTTTCCTGAATGTGACATGTGTATGTCTGTCCGCTGGAATGTTGGAGAATCAACAGCAGGCTCTTTATATTATTACTGACGGAAACAGGCACTGTTCTCAACCAGCTGTCCATAATCAACCTCAGTGGGCCTGCAGTCACTTGACTGACTCATGAGAGCACATGCCCATTAGTAAACTCATTGAAAAGGCTTTTTCTCTCACAGAATCCCTGACTCTCAGCTTGAATGAAGGAATCTGAGAGTGTGGTGGAGAGCAGGGAGGGAGAGCTATTCTTTCGAGCCGAGATGCGTGACATATGGTTGGGTGCGATAGGAACGGTTACCACTTGAGCCTCAAATCCCAGGCAGATGTGACCTCAGGCCATGAAGGAAAGAGAGACGGAGAGAAACACCAGATTGTTTGAGGAAATCAGTTGCAGAAAAGCAGAGAGGGGAATAGTAAAGAGCTCTTTAACTGAGACTCCCACAGGACTGAGTGTGTACCATATTCAGAATCTCATGACTAGCTGACTAGCCCCACATACAAGTGGTCATGATGAGTCTCAAAGCAGCAGCAGAAGTAAGTTAACAAGATTTTAATAGACACTGTATGTTTTATTTTATTTAATTTTTTACCTTAATTCTTAATCCAAATGTCATAACTCAGTCATCTGGATCTTCAATCTTCTCCTTTCAATCAGCTGATGCAATAAAACCGATCTCATCATGAAAACGTACTTGTGGGAACCTTTTCACAAAACAGGAAATACGTACCAATAAGTATAAATGTGTACAACCCGAATTCTGTTGGGGCGTTTTTTAAATTTGAATAAAATTAAAATTAAAAGACTTTCAAGGAGACGATATTTTATTAACAATAGAACATAGAGAACATAACAAATGTTTAAACAAAGAAATTTGACACTTTTATCCACTAAATGAAATCAAATTTGATGCCTGCTACAGGTAATAAAAACAAATTGGCGCAGGCACAACAAAGAGCTGGAAGAACCTCTAGTAACTAATTAAGTTAATTGACATCAAGTCTGTAACGTGCCAGGCTAAAGAGTAAAAAGGAAGGAGTGATACTGATGGTATGGGGGTGCATAAATGCATATGGTATGGGCATCGTGCATTTTTTTGAAAGGCACTATGACTACTGAAAGGTATATAAAGGTTTTAGAGCAACATTTGCTCCCCTCCAGATGACATCTATTTCAGGGAAGGCCTTGTGTATTTCAGCAGGGCAATGTAAAAGCACAGTAGCTATTACAACAGCATGGCTTCATAGTAGAAGAGTCCGGGTGCTGAATTAACCTGCCTGCAGTCCAGATCTTTCACCTATTGAGAACATTTGGCGCATCATTAAACAAAAAATATGTCAAAGACGACCATGAACTCTTCAGCAGCTGGAAACCTACATCAGGCAAGAATAGGACCAAATTCCAAACACCAAAACTCCAGTTTTCAAACTGTTTTGAAAAGAAGAGGAGATGCTACACATGGTAAACATGCCCCTGTTCCAACTACTGTATTTTGAGACCTGTAGCAGGCATCAAATTTGAAATAAGCTCATTCTATGTAGAAAATTTTACAATTTCTCAGTTTAAACATTTGTTATGCTATCTATGTTCTATTGTGAAAAAAATATTGGCTTTTAGTTCTTTTAGTTTTTATTTTATTCAAATTTAAAAAATGTTCCAACATTTCCAGAATTTGGGTTGTATTTTTTATTTTTTAGAAAATGGTTGTTTTTTACTATAGATAAGTCACTTGCTCCTTGGCTGGAATTGTGTGGAGCCCTTTGAAGCTGCACTGAAACTGACCTAAGGGGGATTTTTTATTCTGGAAGTGAACTAATCTTTTAATTCACTTGAATAGTAAAATCAGAAAAACATGTAGATTTTTTTTATATTTCAATTAATAAAACATTTCTCATCATATCAAATATTTAAATCTAAATATTTAAGCCTGTACATTCTTCATTTTTCTCAGTCTTGTGCCCAAATGGTCATATCAAAGTGTACTCCATCAACCATGAGCGCAGATGGTCATGTTTAGTGCATGCACACAACCTAGTTGAAAATAAGCTGAAAATTATATCATGCAGATTGTCTGTAAGCTGCACGTGAACGTGTTTTTTTCACAGAGGTTTTCATTAGAGGCACAAAAGTTATGCTGTTGCAGCTATGCTACTGCTTGTGGTGTGAAACGGCTAATCCTTTACCTGCAGGACAGGCGGATGAAGATGGTAATGTCATGTCTGTACTTATAAACTTGCAATGGAAAGTCTGAAAACTTTAAAACCCTTTCTGTACACTCAGGTTTAGGTCCCTGTGGATATTTTCACATTCCTCTTATCTTCATAGACGTGCACTCTGTCGCCTCCAGTCCTCTTTCTCAATTTGATTTTTCCTCCCCCTCAGCACCACAATCTGATTTCTGGGCCACTGAATAACTGTATCTGTGGCCAAGTGACCTCGGGGTCATTTGCAATTTCCTTCTCTTACATATTTTCCTGCGATTCTCAATCTATTTCTCTCACTTTTGCCGCTCGCAAAGATTAGATGTCCTAGTCCCAAAGATGATAGACTGACCTTTTCAAGGGCAAGTGCTGTCTATAGAAATGAATATCATAATAATAATTATGCTGCTTTGATTATGGCACATGGCATTGTGAGGCATATCCAGATGATGAATGAAGCCATCTAGGCAGCAGAGGCCATTCGGATTCATTGTGTCGCCGCTCAAAGGAGTATGTTGGATTCGCTCTTTGATGTGCGTAAGGTTTCTGAAGGGCGATTTGCACCGGCTTATGTGAGGGTTAAAAGAGTCAAGAGTTTTGGGCCGCTGACAAAACCAAGTGACCTGTTATGACCCGAGTCAAAATACAGACCTGCTAGCAAAATAAAAACTGCAACTGACATTTTTATCTTTAGATGTCAGTGTACAATATAAGTGACTGTTACTGGCCACTTACAGACAGAATCTTTGCAAAGATTTTTGTACAGGAACTGAGGGTGTAGAAGTAAAGAGAGATGTGGGGTTGTGTAATGGTGTGGAAGAGTAAACTGCTCATGTTTTTAGCTGCACAGCTGTTGGGGTGGATCCACATAAAGCTAGTCCACACTTTACCGACAAACACTAAAATCAAACTGTTTTGTGTTTTGATGGTTTAGTATGTTAGCACTTAACTGTCGCTGTCATTACAGGCTATGCTATTAGGGGTAGCACTTTATTTTAAGATATACTTGTCACACATGGACCAAAACAATATGTTTTTCTTACTAAGTATTTTTATCTTGTTTTCTTGTATAAATATTCAAAAGTTCTGAATCAAGATGCATTTATTTTACAAGTAAAGTGATTTTTGTTGTAAGCAAAAACTATCAAAATTTTGATAACTTTTTCAGAAAACAAGACATCATACCTTAACTCATTTTACTTGTCAAAAAATAAATGTATTTTGCTTAGATATTTATACTAGAAAACAAGACAAAAATACTAAGAAAATCATTTTATGCAGTGTGTTACATGTATTTACGACTATAATAACAATAAATTGTGCATAATTACAAGCAAGTAATCCTAACCCTAATATAGTAAATACATGTAATTAAATAATATTACTCAATATTAAATGTATAATTACACTGTAACAATGACACCTTAACTCTTTTTAGTTTTTTTTTTACTTTCACTTTTACACATTATGATTTTCTTTACGTATGTAATAATAAGATAATAAGAAATGTTTCTTGAGCAGCAAATTGGCATATTAGAATGATTTGTAAAGGATCATGTGACACTGAAGACTGAAGAGTGCTGCTGAATATTCATCTTAGCCATCACAGGAATAAATTAATTTCCTTTTTTCTTTTTTTTTTAATAATATTTCTGTTTTTACTGTATTTTTTTTTTATATAAAATAAAAGCTGCATTGATAAGTTAAAGAGACTTATTTTAACAACATTAAAAAAATTGTACACAGCCCAAATCTTTGAACAGTAATGTATATTCTGGATGTTTTTAGCTTGAGCGAGATGAATTTCAAACCGCAGGATGATTTCCTGCTTAATGGCACAAAAAACCATGGTTCAGAAAATGAGGGCATAATTCTGTGTTTTTATACCAAACTGTTTGGCTGTTTTATGTGGCAGTTTGAATTTGCCTATAAGGAAATGCACCACTATCACTCTTGTGTCTTATTAAACTGGCTTTCAGATATCTCTCTTCTGCGGCAGTCACCCTGTTTTGGTCATTTCAAAACCCTTAAGAATTTCTTTATTCAGTTGAGAGTGCACATTTTTTACAGCTTTTTTATTATATAAATA
>JAUMHE010000056.1:10774455-10804793 GCA_032359235.1 Enteromius mattozi | reverse complement strand
GTCATTTCAAAACCCTTAAGAATTTCTTTATTCAGTTGAGAGTGCACATTTTTTACAGCTTTTTTATTATATAAATAAAAAAATCTTTCCCTTAGCTCTCAAATCTTGTTCATACACATTGAAGCATTTTAAAGTGGCTGCACAACAGTTATAATGGCAACAGTGCCACATGCCTGGTGTGTCTTATGTCTGATTGTGACAAGTTTTAATAAATTGAAATGCAGTGGAGATTCTCAGTGAAAAACCTTTCTTCACCCAAAACTTTCATATTGCTTCAGAAGACTTATGGAATATGTTGGAAATGTGCCACATAGACATTTGATGGGTCTTTTTGATTTTTTCTTTTTATATAAAGGCCTGTTCACACCAAGGACTACAATAATGATATCTGTATCCATAAAGTTTTCATTCCAATTCTGCGAGAATAGGGAAGTCCCACAACCACTGTACTGTATAATGACAACAGCACATTTTTTTCCCAGCTGATGTCTGATAAAACATTGACAGCCAATCAGAATACCAAAGAGCTTAAGCATTTAAAGCAGATGACAAAACTGCAGCACACACTTATAATAAAAGAACGGTGGATGGGTGCTAATATAGTCATCGTTATAGTTATCTTTATAGTTATTGTTCTTGGTGTGAACAGGGCATTATGCAATATGGTTAAGAGTTGGGGTTACAGCGTAAAAAATAGCAATATCATATATTTTTGTTATACTGTTTCCTGTTATATAATCATCAAAAGAGCTGAAATTTCAGCACATCTGTGTTGAGGTTGGGCAGGATGAAAACATTTCTACTGCACCGGTTTCCTTATGAGACTGCCCAGCTCAATAACAGAAATCTGTCCCTCTCTCCCCTCTTTCAGTGTAACAGCGCAAGCTTTCAGCACGCTTCCCACCCTCTCTCCTCCTCCAAGACATGCTGAAATCTCACTTCATTAGTCACATCCATTACTGCCGTTTCCTTCCCTGTCTTCTGTACTCTGCTCATTTTTCATTTAGGAATGGAGGGAGACTAGCATGTGGTTTCCTCATTCTGTCTCTTCCATCTCAGCCCAGTACAGTTATGAATTTAGGGTTATAATCACCATTGAGCTCTTGTGTAATATATGCTTGCACCTGTCTGTCCTGGTGGCTGCCCTGTCTGTGCTCAGTGAGAGGAAAGTATGTGTGTTGCATGATGCAAATCGATGCAATGGCTTGATGTGATTAACCTTCTCATGCTACTTTAGCTCTGGCCTACTGACTCAATTAATAACTCACTTACTTCTAACCCAGAATTAAATTAGTTAATGTTCTATACACGAACATAAGCGGCCAGTTCCATAAACATGATTACTTTATTAAGACACTGGCTTAAGAAGTATTTTGACCAACTATCAGTAAGCAAAGTGGTATTCAGTCTTACATTTGGATTCAGATTATATCAATCTACATATTGTAAAAAAAAAAAAAAAAAAGATTAATTCACTTGACGAAAGAATTTAAATTGAATTAATTAATTAGAAAAAAAAAACTTAAGACAAGACAAATAAAATAATATATTATGTCTGCCAACTCTCTAATGCAATTTTGCTTGTTTTGTTTCTCAAGCAAATATATGTGAAAATTGTTCTGTTCCTCTTTGTTTCTTGTTTGGTTTGGTTTGGTGTTGTGTTGTGTTATATTTTGTTGGTAACACTTTAGAATGGGGAACACTTGTTCACTGTTGACTACGACTTTTCCCTCAATAAATTCCTAATTTGCTGCTTATTAATAGTTATTAAGGTAGTTGTAAAGTTTAGGTATTGAGTAGGATTAGGGATGTAGAGTAAGGTCATGTAGAATAAGGCATTAATATGTGCTTAATTACTAGTAATAAATGGTATTATTCTAGTAATAATATTCTATTAATATGCATGTTAATAAGCAAGAAGTTAAGAGACCCTAAAATAAATTCTTACTGTTTTTTGTTATGTTTTGTTTAACTGTGTCAGGCATCCAACATATTAAAGGGGTCATATGATGCGATTTCAAGTTTTCCTGTGTCTTTGGAGTGTTTCAAGCTGTTTGTGCATAGATAAGATCCCTGAAGTTGGGGAATATTTTTTAAAACTTATGACTTGCCCACTAAAATGGCTTGTTTAGAAACACCCCCACATCCCTACATCACAGTGTGGGTTTATTTTCATAACACCGTCCAAATGTTTACACAAAGAAAGAAGGCAGAACTATTATTCTCACTGTATTATTCTCACATGTTCTGGAGACGCTGTGTTTCGTTTCATAGAAGTGAAACTACTTCGTTTGTGCTTCCAAAAGAGGAAATAACTAGAAATCAGTGGGATCTTGAACCCGCCTGATTCCTGAACCCACAGAGCAGCCTATGCTGAGAGTAGTCCAGCTGTGTACAAAGGCTGCTTCTATAAAGTGGGTCAATTCTAACTCTGCAAGGACAGTCTGGCGCTTCTGACTCACACCCTTTAAGTAAGTTACATTTTATTATTAAAACAACCTGCTACTTACTATTCAAATGTGAGTTTTGAGCAGGGTAGTGCTTGACACTTGACATGGTGTTATTTTCACGAGGCGTGATGCAACACGATGTGTAAAAAGACAGTACTACGTCATGATAATCAGTAATTATATCCTCACTGGATGCAACAAATGCCTTATATGTAATGTGTTTTATTGTTTTGGTGTCATAGCGCCGGAACGCGGAATCACGTTATGGTAAGGGGGCTAGCATTTTCATCACACACTTGAGGTATTCAGCCGATCACAACGCACTGGATAGCTGGCCAATCAGAGCACACCTGGCTTTTTTAGAATGATGAGCTTTGTACAAATCGACCCATTTCAGTAAGGCGGGGCTTAGAGTAGAAACAATATTGTACAGTATGTGGAAAATAATATGTTTCACATAAACACATTACATTACACCAAATACACAAAATAATGTTCTGTTTAGCAATATCATATGACCCATAAGTCACTGCCAAGTAATGTTTGAACATTTGTTTCTCTATATATGTGGCATCATGTTTACCGTATAGTTATTTTCATGTTCAAAATCCAGTTATTTCAATTAGAATCCATGCAATCAGGAATTCTGAGTGATGGTGAGCATTTGCCTCTATAAAGATGTTGCAACAGGTTAAAGTTGATCATGCTAACAGAAAACTGCTTGGTTTAAAGTGCCTTATGTGTGAGCTGTGCTTTATACATCACTACATTGACAGTAGACATAGACCTTTTTTGCCCACAAACTTTTGCTAATGTGACAGCATCTTAAAGGTGTAAATTATGTAAGTCAGTGATTTCTGGCTCGATGGGACAATTGTTCATCACATGGGAAGGCTGATGAGAATCCTTTGGCCTTGACACAAGTTTCCTCAATCATCAATTTTCTGATATGATCTTGCAGGGCAGTCACATCACCAACAATACAGTGACTGGTCCTCTCAAGTCTGATAGAAATGACTATCGTAAAACCTGTTTAAGAGGAGGATTTAAAGGTCTGAATAGCCTTGGTGGCATAGAGGAATCTCAGAAGAGCTCCTGACCAGTAAATGAGAGATTTATTGACGGGCTTACATGCTTTCACTCAAGGCCTTTCTTGATGTGGATGTGGATCATTGCAGACATAGTAAATAATGCGATGATCAATATTTCCTTTTTACAGTCTGATAAGGGGTTACAAGTCATTCCGAGCTTAATACATAAAACATATTACTGTGAACAACAGGCCAGTTTTACTTTAAAGCTCCAAACTTCCATAGAGTTATGAGATAGCAGGAATGAGGAGATCATGTGATCATGACACATAGGCACCAAAATGTTTTTTTTTTTAATCATGTGTGCAGATTTAGTAATGTACAGATACTTATAATTTATATACTGTATCACACTTCAAGGATGCTTTCATCCTTACCCATTCTTTAAAAACATGAAATATCATTTTCTTTTATTTTTGTAAACTTTTGACTAAACTTTTACAAGAACTCCCCAGCATTCCCATTGGACACTCTTAAACAACCTTGTACTAAAGGACTGTGGGAATGAATTCTCATTCTTACCTCCTCTGAAGAGCAGAAAATATGTAAAACAGTGTGAAATCCATTAGGAATTTTTGGAGGATTCGACATAGACTTTCCACTATGTGGTGGCCTTATTCTTCCTCACAGTGACTGCTGCACCAAAGAAAAATGTATCTAATTAAAATATGTTGATTAACTAGGACTGAGCATTTGTATGGTTTGTTAGAGGTTCATTATAAGCTGAGGCTTCTCTGCAGCTCCCTCAGGTTATCATCTATTGTCAATGTCCTTACTGGCAATGGGCTATTTAAGGGGAAGCTGCTTAGCTTTTAATGCTTCTTCACATAGCAGGATTTGGGCTTACATTTTACAACCAGCTGCTTTAAAGCTGAAGTGTGTAATTTGTTCAATTTTAAAATATATTTTACTATAATATTCAGTGGCATCTATAAGAAAGCCACTGGGTTGATTTTCCCAGAAAACAAATATCTCTGTGATCTATTGATATCTCTACCTAATACACACACACACACACACACACATATATATATATATATATATATATAGATAGATAGATATAGATATAGATACAGATATGATATATATATTAGAGAGAGATTGCCTAAGTGAGATGGACTTTCATTTTTCAAGTGCACCTGTGTCTGTCCATTTTTAAGATGCTCTTTTAAAAGGATGATAAATAATAAACAACAGCCAATCATCTGAGATGTATGTGTGTGTGTGTGTTTGAGAGAGAGAGAGAGAGAGAGAGGAAAGGAGTGTCTAAGAGCGAGTTTAGCGAGGCGTTTAGTGGCTGTTTTCACTCTTACTTTGGCACAGGCAGTTGGCCACAGTCGAGTGCTTTCCTGACAGACACTGGAGCTGTTAATTCTCTACATGAAACATGAAGGCCTGCCCTGACACTTCATCACCTTCAAGATGAGACAAGGACCTCTATTCCTGCGGTTTTGACAATGTACTATAGAGCATGGAGGTGATGGGCCTTTTGTGGTATATTTAGTGAAATCAAAAACAGCAGCAGATCAGCATGCAAAATTATAGATACTGGACTACAAGAGGAAGCTGTATTTTTGGTGACTTCTTCAAGAACTGATAAAGTTATTCAGGAATAAATCAATTTCTGGTACATGTCTAAAAGTAGCCTGTTTAGGGCTACTTTTAACCTACTTATCCAATGTGTGTGAGGCTAACGGGTGACAGTCAGATCATTGGTTGTCCCTGTGAATAAAATGTTCAGATCAGAGCAAAATGCCATTGCTTTGGTAGTTCTCCAATTTGCTGAAATTTGGACAGATTCACAGTTTGGGCACTGGGCAAAGCAACAATGGGAAATTTGCATTAATTCAAGCTGGAAAATGATCAGCTTAATGCGTTTCCCACCCAAGAACTGAAGGGACTGGAATTCATTCTGGCTCCTGGTTTTGCTGCCCATCCTATCGGGAGACAATTACCAGTGCGCTTCAAAAGCCGGCTTTGGGCAAGATTAGCTCCACTTCTGGGAAGGTGATGAAAGCAAATGTCTTGCTGCTGGGTTTGCTCTGCCCTGGGTCTGTGTGGCAGAAGTGAGAGAGAGGGTGGAATGCCTTTGGCCCTCATCATCTTTCAGGTCCAACCCGTCGGCTTTCATGGCAGGCTGTGAAAAAAAAAGAAGCTGTTCTTCAGATCTGGCCACGCAGCACAGATGTCCTCCTCCATGTCACAGCGGCTGGCGGATTTAACTAACGAGGCTAACGAGGGGACGCCTCCAGGCGAGACAGGCTCCCTCGTGTTTGCATGGCAAATTTAGCAGAGATTTAATCCGTCCTGGGGTGCTGTGGCTCTGCGCTAAGTGTGACTTAGAAAGATCTTTTATAACGGGCTTAACATCCACTATACAGAAAATTTATCCTCTAAAATAAGAACTATATCCATTATCCATCATTTATTTTAGCCTGAAGTTTCTGGCCTCCCTGTGCTACACATCCCTGTGTCATAGATTTAAATCTGAAGAGTATAATTCAAAATCCACTAACTTAATTAAATAGGCAGAGACAACTAACAGTGAGCTATTTGTGCTGTGGTGCCATCAAAACATTGCTTTGTTTGTTTCAGTATCCGACATAGTAGCATCGGTTCAGCCAGTGGTGAGTTTGTGGCAAGATTGTTTGAAAGCGACCATTATTTTTGCAATTTGGTTCGGTGAAGCCAGTGGTGCAGAAATTCCACACTTCAGCTTCAAGTCCTAAATAGATTTCAACAGTTTGCTTCTCTATTCACTGAATGGAAACGAAAACGTGACCTGTGAGATATAAAAACAACAGTGTCCTTCATGCCCCTTTTGAATGATTCAACTCTTCAAACTCTACTACCAGCTACAGCACGTTAGCATTCTTAAAGGTGCACTAGGTGATTTTTTTGTTCATGTTGCTGGTCCTTGGTCTTGTGGTGTGCATTACAGGAGCAGAGGTTTTCAATTAACAATGTTAATATAGAAATTTAAAGTCACCTAACCCGTGATTGATTTATTACATACAGTAAAAGTGAAAGGAAAGTGAAAATTTCAGATTTTCACGTGTCACGTGGCCACAGTGATGACATCCATAAGGCCTGTTCCATATACAAAAACAGCTTTTACTAGATTGCTCATACAACTCATGTTGGTGTATATGATTAAAAATGTTATATTTTTTTGGTTATTGCATTTATTTGTAAAACTTTCTAATAAGCAAATACGAGGAGCGCACAAGTTACAATGTAATGGACGCACTGACAGATCTTTTTTTTTTTTTTCAGTGTTGTAAGTGACGCACATCCAAGGGAAATGGATTATTAAAAATGTATGACTAAGTTTTGGTCTTGGTTGTTGATTGGATGAAGGCAGATCTGAATGCTTGTAGTCAAGTGTAAGAGAGCGGTGGGATTTCCAGCATTTGTCACGAGAGAAGTTTTTCGTTTCGCCAGATCAAGTTATGATACTTTAATTAAAAAATGTTGATGAATAATTTACAATAAGATTAGAAAATAGAAATTTTCATGTAATTCTGACTTTTAATAATTGTAGAGAAAAGGCATCTGTCTTTATTATCTGAAAGAGCTTAGAGTGTACAGCACACACTGTTCTCCAACTGTTTAAATCAGTATGCCTTTCAATATGTTCCGGAGTCCATTTTACAGAAAATTCAAAATTAGGTGTTTTTTGGCTTCATTAGATGTCTGACTTACAGGAAACAGAGAGGTTTTATGGACCGTTTTGAGGTTAGCAGGTCACACATCTGCATGCTATAATTATGATGACTCACAGTAAGCATGCGCTACTTTGTGAAACAAACCAGACTCTATTAAAGAGATATTTCATAGTTTTAATAAAGTTTTGAGGAAATGTTCTGCAGAGAGAACCTTGGTGGGTCCGGAAGTACTTGATTGATTAATGAGTAATTCATGTTGGTGAGCCTCTGTTGTCATTTCATTATTTATTATTTATTTTTTTCCATATCACAACACCTTTTTAAAAGGACAACTAATTATTAAACTCATAAGGAGACATTAAAGATCACATGAGCGGTTGTTCTACCTTCAGACACACATTCATGCCCTTCACATTACCCAAATGTGAATGTTCTGTGTCTCCTTAATTACTCCAAATATAATCACGCTGTAAACACCATATCACAATGAGCTTTTAATCACAATGTAACAGGTTATTAGACACTAATGAGGGAGCTTAATTGTTCATGTTTGGGGGGCATCTGCTTGGTCAAACCTGCATTATCCTTTCTGTTTAAAAATAGTTTTGGGGTCTCACTAGATCTATCTCCATTTTGAAAGCAATATGTTTGATTTGCCTGTCCTTCAGTGAAAGTCAAGTCAAGACAGCAGATGTTGCCTTTGCAATAATTCATGATTATCTTCAATCACTTTCTTTAACGAGCTTTTTGTCCCCATGGTGACGGAGAGAACGAGTCTCGCTGCAATACAACGGGGGAGACAGCTGTCTATAAAAACAAAGCATCATGAAAGATTCACGTGTGTTATTATAACACAGGAGGAAAGTCAACAGTACGTGTTTTGTGAGGGATCAGTGAGGCGGGAAGGATCTTGTTGTAGAGTTGCATGGCTGCACTGCACTCTTAAAAAAAAACTCTAACCATTTAGAGGAGATTAAACAGAGCTAACTTTAATAACATGCTAACTTTGATAAAATGTAGAGACATGCTTAAAATCATTGGAGGGTAATAGTAGAACTAGCACTCTGTTGCAAAATGGACAAAAGTTAATGATATTTTGCTTCATCAGACTCATATTTTCTTCTTGTCTTTAGAGGGACCATACTTTGAAGTCATAGTTGGAGGTAAGTGTAGCAGACCTTCACATATCTAATATGCCTTAATTTCACTACAGTGGAAAACTGTGCATCTTTAACCTTAAATCAATATTTCGACCTAACATGACCCGTTAAATATTACTCTTGTCAGGGCTGCTTTCCCGAAAGCATTGTAGAGACCAATGGGTTTATGGGCGTTTATGTCTGGACACAGTTGTTTTTGAGCCAATGACCTGAGCTGTGAATGTCATGTGACTAATTACTCTGGAGGCACAGAAAAAATGATATGGTAGATGACAAAACAGGAACATAGACTATCCAAAACAATTATTCTAAACAGCGAATGGCAGCTGGCAGAGGATTATATGCATTTTCATTTCCAAATATCCAGTCCATTTCAAAAGCTTTCCAAAACAAAACTGCACTGGTAAAATATCTTCCATATGATAATGGCAATATGTCACTTATTCAAAGTTCATGGCAGTAAGTGGGAAAAAAATGCTTCTTGCTTCCAGAGTGTATAGTTACGAGAACATTTTGAGAACAGCACTATGATGATGGTCAGAGAGGCTTGGGCGATTTCTGTACAAATGAGAGGTAATTTGTGCACAAGATGTTTCCTGGCCTCAGAAGATCTCTGGCTGAATTTTTTTTTTTTCCAGTACCACAGTGGTCCCACTTTAGCTCATTTATACATGAATAATCAGCATGTGGGTTTGTTCTCAACACTGAAGTAATTGGAATCAGTAAACCTCAGCAGGGTTCTAATGATACATGCCTTCAAAGCCTTTTTCAGGAACCTGGTCTGGCATATCAGGAGAAAATTTGTGTATTTCATCGTGCGCATTAGTTTGTTAGGGCTGTGATTTACTGCTGTTCTCTACAGACACAGCACTCTGAAGATGAGCTTTCAGTGGATAAGTCTGTCAGTATTTTCATTAGCTAAATTTACACCTGAATCTAACATTCTGTTATCGCATTTCCCTGTCCTCTCACTTTATTATAATTAAGTTGAACATGGTTTTCTGTTAAATTCCCACATGAATACAGCTAAGGATAAGCTGATTTGTGAATAAAGCTATGAAATAGAGTTATAGACCAAGATATCATCCAAGATTTTGCTATTTTAATATAATTGGCCAATGCAGATTGTAACGAGGGAGAGACGGGAGGCGTGCGGATCCATATGCAGACATTTATTCAGAGAGACAGGGTACAGTCAGGTAGGGTCGATCGGCAGCAAATATGAGCAACGGAGGCAGAGACATAAGAATATTCCAGATATGAGGCGTGGGTCGGCAACAATAAATCAAATACAAAGGAACACAGGGAAAACACGGAAGGCTCACAAAGGGAGTAAACACCGGATACATCCAAACAATGACGAGCGACTACACATACTACAAACGGGGTTTATACATGCTAACAAGGCTAAGGGGAGGAGCGAGTTAGTGGTCAAGGTGACAGACAAGGTGGGTGGAGACAACGAGTTCATAACAGAAGTCCTGGACACAGAGCGGAGAAACAGACAAACAGTACATATAGTCCGGGCTGGAGTGCCCTCTGACGGAGCCCAATAGCACGTCCAGCTGCCATCGTGACACAGATACAGATCAACAGAAGTGGCCTTATTTTATTTCACGATCATAGTTTTTATTAATATTTGAGTTAGTTTTAATTTGTACATTTTCTGCTTACATTTTTTATTTCAGGTGAATGTTTAGTAATTTTGTTTCTTTTATGTCTATGTAGTTTTTACTAACATTTTGTTATAGATATTTTAACATATTAAGTATTTTTTTCTTTCCTTTTTTCCATTTGTTATGGTTTTAGTTAACTAGTCAAAAAAGTAACTACTTCTAATTTTGTTTTGTAATATTATGTACAATGTGTACATCTTAGTTGCTGAAAATATACAATAATAAATTTGTATTATGTAATACTTATTATGACCATCAACCATCTTCAGATATTTGTATTGGCATCACCTTGAATCAGAAACATGTTTTACGTTATGCTCAATCAACAGCAGTTTTGGAATGTTGGTGACAAATACTGCAAAACAAATATTTCCTGATTATCTACATTTCTTCTAGTGGTAATCAACACTTATTATGATAACCAACCCAAAATAATCAATTTCAAAACCCCTATCCGTATCAACCATTAAAAACTCCTATACCAGCAATGCACCTCTGAACTCAAAACAGTGTAGTCAGTTTATTTCAGGACATACAGTCTCACTTTATAGCTGCACCCCACAGGTTATCTTCTAATATAACCTCTCTTTCTCTGTGTCTGTGTGTTCTAGTTGTCATTGCTGTGGTGGTTGTGGTCCTGCTCCTCCTCCTGGCCATCATTCTGCGATACATGTACAAGCACAAGGGCACATATCATACCAATGAGGCCAAGGGCACAGAGTTCGCAGAGACAGCAGACGCTGCTCTGCGTGGAGACCCTGCCCTGCAGGACGCCATGGATGAGAGCAAGAAAGAGTATTTCATATGAGACACAATAGCTGACCCTTTATACACATCGTATAATAAACTCCTGCAGGCACACATGATGCCTCAATCCTGTTTGCTGGAGCAGTGAAGTAACTGACTGAGCTCCCCGTAAACACAAACAAACTTGAAGAGTATTGACAAATTCCTCTATATTTCAATATCTGAGATCGTTTATGTTCTAAAAAAAGAGGTAATATTGAGTACAGATGATAGAATTTGCCACACTCTTTGGGAAGCTGAGAACAAACATCAGCTCAGGACAATGAGATGGTGTTCAGATGAAGGGAAGGAAAGTCTTTGATCTCATTGATAGGTTATATATGAGGCCATTGAAATCAACACTGATAAAACACAAGAATGTGAAACGAGTTAGTCTCATATCTATATGCTATACTGTATATTTGACCATGGACCACAAAACCAATCATAAGGCCAATTTTGAATTTTGGAACTGAGATTTATTATTTGTTAGGATGGGACAATGTTTAGCCGAGATACAACTATTTGAAAATTTGGAATCTGAGGGCGCAAAAAAAATGAAATATAATATAATAATATAATGAAAATAGCTTTGATGTTGTCTGATTGTATGGCAGATCTTGCATAAGACTATCTGATCAACTCAATATTAAACACCTCAAAAGTGTTTTTTTTCTTCTCTGCTTGCAGATTCATCTAATGATCATAATAAACATGCACACTATTTTCTTTGTGACTGGCTTTATGGGAGTTCAGTACTCAGTGTCACATTTTTAATGTTCCATGTTTTTTTAAAGAAGTTACTGGGGTGGTAACTTTTCACAATATATAAACCTTGTACCTAAAGGGTAAATATTAAAACCTTAAAGGCACATATCAGTACCTAAAAGGCACATATTTGAGAAGCTTTTTGTATATTGTTCTGTTTTTACTGTGGTGATTCTAAATGCAACCATTTTTCTGCTTGTGGGAAAAAAAAAAAGTTTTTTGTAAGAATGTCTAAGATTTAATTGTTAGACTGATCTAATGAAATGTTGCAATTTAATTAGAACATTTTAATTTCATCTATAGTCATGCTTTGGCAACAAATAAAATGAATTATATCACTTGTTGTTGTTGTTACAGTTGCCTGTTTTTCAATTTTTCAATTTTATTAGTATTGTTAAGTAAAAAGCACAGTCTTTACTTTTGAAATGTTTTAATAACTAAAAAAGTAACTTTGCAACTACGTCAACTAATTCTCATTCATTTGCAACCACATGTCTACTATCTCTCAGAGACTGTTAAGTTTGGGGTTAATAGGATAAGTTGACATATACTTGCAAAGTTTCTCAATAGGTTGTATGTTGTGAAACCATCAAAATAAAGTGCTAGAAGATATTAAGACAGTCTACAAACGCTCTAATGACTGCTACTGACATGTAGTTTCAAAGTTACTTACTGTTAAGTGGGCTTAAAGTGAACTATACAAAGTGCTACCAAATGCATAAGTCAAGAAAGAAAGAACAATAGTACACCCCAAAATGAAACATGTGCCATCTTTTATTCACCTCTATGTCTTTTAAGACAGTCTTATTTATAGCTTATTGTCTGAGCTTTTTTTTACTATAAGTAAAAGTAAACAGCTGTCAAGCAACATTTTTTGTTAAATTCAGTTGTCAAATGGCTCAGAAGACTTGGCATACAGTGCGTGAGTCATATTTGCTTTTATGAGGCTTTTATGGTGCTGTTTTTGCAAAAATCTTCTTTTGTTTTCCACAGAGAAACATAGTCATTCAGGTTTTGAATGACATGAGGGTGAGTAAATGATGATAGAATTTTCATTTTTGTGTTAACTATTTCCTTTAAGCTCACAGCAACTGGCAATAAAGAGAGCTCATGCTGTGCTCAGTTTAGTGATTTTTGGATCAAACAACCAGGCCTCGGGCCATTGATAGTTTCAGCTCCTCTTCACGGGGGAGTAATTAGTACAGGTGTTGCGTTTTTTACTCTTGGGAAACCAGAATGTGCAAATAAAATACTGAAATAAATACTGAACTGCAAACAGTTCGTATATGGCAGTGGGATTTGAAGAGCTATAAATATGATTTGAGTTGATGCTTATCATGAAAAATCATTTTTCAATGAGATCTCTTCTAGAAGATTTTTGCCAAAAAATGTACACATTATTCAAAGGCCAGTACAGATGCTGATGCAACAAAATGAAAATGCCAGACACTTTGGAGGTGAGCTACACCACGAGAATCCGACACGAGTGAGAGATATTTTTCTTTTGATTAATTCTTGGCTTCAAGGATGGAGGCTGAAAATAAGCCCTGAGCACCAAATCTCATCTCACCTTCTCACCCCCCTCTTCCTACATCCAACACTTTTGATTAATGACACCTCACCACTAAAGGTTTTTGCTGCATTTTTTTTGTTTTGTTTTTTTTTTACGTGAATTTACCATCTGAAAGGACAGTTTTGTGTAATAGCTTGACTGCCTGTCATCACTTATATTTTGATAATCAACACTGACACCTCTATGATTAATCATCCACAAACAGGAGTGAAGTGGATGAGGACACAATTATCACCTCCCACAATCCTCCAACACAAATGTTTGTTTCCTACAGTCACATCACTTCACATCATTTCTTAACTGCTTCTGAAAACATTTGAAACTTTAAACATTTTCCCAGAGTTCTGACAAATGGCAAACTATGAGGTTAAAAAAAATGAAAATATGCTTTCCAAAATGCTATTTATTGTCTATTGTCAGAAAGCCTGAGGTTATCTGGCAAACCTGACTCTTTGCAAAACTGAAAATTTGATCAAAATGTACTCACCCTTAGTTCATCAAGATGTAGATGAGTTTGTTTCTTTATAGGAACAGATTTGGAGAAATGTAGCATTACATCACTTGCTAATAGATCCTATGAAAGTGAATGGGTGCCGTTACAATGAGTCCAAACACCTGATAAAACAATGAATCCAATACATCAATTAACATCTTGTAAAGTGAAAAGCTACATGTTAATAAACAAATACATAATTAAAAATGTTTAAACTTTAACCATTGCTTCTGGCAAAAAAATAAATAAAACAAAATACCTAAAATAGTCAATAATCACATAATAATGTAATGATAATGCTTCCTTTAGTGAAAAAGTCCATCCTCTATTGTCCACTCACATCAAAATCTACTGACATATTTGTTTAGAACTGTTTTAGACTGTTTTCACTGTACATATTTCTCTCCTAATTCAGACAAGACACCTTTTCACTTGGAAAAGCAATAATATTAATATACGAGTCATATTTTACCCAGAAACAAGAAGGACTTAAAGAAGAAACATCATCTTGGATGACTTTTCTTGCCAATTTTAATTTTGAGGTTAACTCTTAAATGTATACCTGTATACATATAGATATATATACAGTATATAAAATACTGTCACCTGGCTGTCATTTTTCTTTGAACCTGCCTTGAAAAGTTTAAGCAGCAGTTTTCTGTGTAGATATATTTATAAGGGTATTTTTCTCCCCAATATTAGGCCGAAAAGCTTGTAACATTAACATAGCATATTTCAGACAAGACAGAAATGATCTATTGCTATGAGCAGTACGTCAATAATGCACCTTTTTTTCAGCTGTGCGGAAGTCAAGCAGACTTGAAATAAGACAGGGATTTGTCAACAATACAATACAAAAGTGAACAGAAACTACGTGGAATGAACACAAAGAAGCCATCAGCACATCAGTTTTCCACTTTTCAAGCAGAACGCTCCTCTGTGACATTTCTGATGATTGAGTATTCAGAATCTCTCTTCACATAAAGTACAGTAGCTCTCGCCAAGCACAAATTGCTTTTGTAACATTTTGATTTTACTAAAATAACACTGGAGGGGAATAAAGTCGCAAGACTGTCCCCAGCTGAGTTTAAAGCTTGACAGGCTGTTAAATTCACAAGCGCTGAATATCAAAGCGACAGCTTCAATACAGAGGCTTTTGCTATTAGCAGCTGCTTTCCAAATTCATCTTTTTCAAAAGTTTGCTTCTTTTTTTTTTTTTTTTTTCACAAGGGCACTTAAGTTTGGAGTCGGTAAGCAGCAGTAAACGATCAAAAGTGACAGTAAATACATTTAAAATGTAACAAAAATATTTATATTTTAAATAAAATGCTGTGATTTTGTATTGTTATACATTTTTGTGAAATACAATTTCCACACAAAAAATTAAGCAGCACAACTGTTCAATTAGAATTAATATTTATAAGAAAAGCACCAAATTTGCATATTAAAATTATTTCTAAGGGATATTGTCACACTAAAGACTTTTTTTAATTCAGAATGGCATCAGAATAAATTAAATTTAAAAAATATTGCAATAGAAATCAATTCTTCAAATTTACAATATTTTATAATATTAATGTCTTAAAGTATTTTTAAATTAAATAAATAAAGCATTGATAAGCAAAAAGAAAAAACCTTACCAACAGCACACATTAAAACGTTAAAAATTTTTACTTATATTATGAAATAATATTTTTGATTATCTGAGAAACTATTGAACTCCTGCAGAAATTATTTATCCTTTGCTGCCATAATCCAACATGTCATGGCAGATATTTAAACCAACACAGTCTCACGACCAATTCATACGTATTTTACGAGTTGGCAAATTCGTACTTGAATGTGTTCTTGATCATTAGATGTTAGCTTATAGCATCTTGGAAGTATGTCTGAAGCAGTTTCCCTAGGTTCCTTCATAAATGCCACCTTTGAAGTCACTGACTGACTGGGCAGCAAAACAGCTGCATTTGGCTTCAGACGGCTTAGTAAATGTGGCCATAATGAACTACACTGTATGTCTTTACAAACCTGTAATATGAGAGTGAGAGGAAGAGAAGATGAGAGGTGAAGTACACTATGATTTCCATTAACCTACTTTCCCCCCTCGTTCTGAATTCAGCCATAGGTGCTCTGGGATCACACTCTTTCCTCTCTGACATAATGCTGAAAACAACATAGCATCATGTCCAGCTACAGCAGAGCCTCAGCAGAGACTGTTCCAGATCTGCTCGCTCCATCCAGCTGCGTGTCACTGGCAGGGTCAGAGCTGTAGCACAGAAGGCTGACATCTGTCCTTAGTGGGGTGGATTGAGGGGGCTGCTCTGCACAACTGGAAATCCAGCAGATATTTTTAGAGCATGAGGACAAGGTTGTTCATCTTGAAAATGACTGTGACTCTGGGCAACCATGATGCCCTCTGCAGCTCCACAGGAGAGCGTGGCCTGGCTCCGTTTACTGAACTCGCTTAAATCCACAGCCAAGGTGCTTTGATTCCTCCTCTGTCAGAGGACTTATACGTACTGAGGTTGGTGAAGAGAAGCTTATAAGACATGAATGAGATGAATCTTTTTTGGTTCTGTTTTTCACATCAAGACGATCAAAGAACAACTCAGATGAACTCAACTTGTTTTATCTTTACTTTTAAAGATTAGTTTTTTCTTGTTTCTCAAGTTTCACATAGATCATATTATTTTACTCTTTACTATTAAAATGTTTTATGGAACCTTTACATCCATGGAACTTTTAATGCTCTTTATCATAGAAAATGTTCTTCACACACAAAAAGTTCTTTGGGTAGCCAAACGTGTTTTTTATGACATTACTTTTTTATTTTATTTTATTGTTGCAGATTTTCAATCCTCACATAAACAAAACAAAATATTTAACCTATTTCAATATGAATTTGTGCATGTAGCCAATGACTTTGTAAAAAATTGTAATTGTTTAACATCTAAAAACGTCAAATCTATCATTTTTAAACAATTTAAAACAAAGTGTTATATTAAAGCATGTTTCAAAACTAAATTAGTAAAGTCAGAGGTGACTTTTCAGTGTTTAGTAGATTTTGTAGATTTTTAAAGGTCGAATCCTCACTATTAACTGCAAATTTTGCCTCAGTAAACTCCTAATTTGCCGCTTATTAATAGTACTTGTTAGATTTAGGATTAGGGATGTAAAATATGATCGTGCAGAATATATGTTTTATACCAGGGGTTTTCAAAGTCAAAGACAGTGGGCCTCCCTTTTGACACAACTTACCCAATGGCACAACTGTCCGCGGCAGCGATTTGAAACAATGTAAACAAACAAACAGGCAAACGCACACAAAACGCACACAAAAATGTAGTTACTGTGTCTGTGCCTGATAAAAAAAAAACATTTCAAACACGTTCATATTTTAGAGAGTGTAGTTAATATTTGCAATCATCTCATCCACCCGCGACCCATCTGCAATTAATCATCTTTTGGGTTTAAGCCCTGAAGCCCTGAAGTTTGAATCGGGGGTTTCATAAAGCGATCCTTTGTATTTATAGACATATACCTATATTGGCAGGCTTGCCGAACAGCAGCGAAGCTACGGCACAGCTACGGCCTTTTAGGTGAAAAATGATTCTCATATTTTTGACTTATTAACTTTTAGTATTATTTAAATAAAACCATTTAAATATATATAATAATTAAACTCAATAATTATATTTTAAATTGATACATTTTTTCCCCCCGCGCCTCCCCTGACATGCTCTGGCACCCCCCTGGGGAGGCGCGCCCCACATTTTGAAAACCCCTGCTTTATACTAAAAAACAACCAATATGTTAATAACATAGCATGCTATGAAGCAAGTAGAATTGGTCCATAAACTAAAGTGTTGTTAATTTTGAATTTTAAAATTAAAAAAACAAAACAACATAAAAATAAGCATTACAATAACAATGAAAACGTAACCAGTTCAACATGTTTAATAATTTTAACATAATATATTTTATAATTGAGAAAGAAGACAACTAAAATGTCAACTAAAACTAAACTTTTGATATAAATTTTTGTGTCATGTCCAATCAAGCCTTCATTTTATCAAATTATGCAAAAAGTGTGAAAATATTCTACACGGGCCTCATCATCTATTGCATCTGTTCCCTGTCACAGTATGTTTATGACAGAGATACACAACTTAAGTCATACAATTGAACCCTGTTAGTGCAAACAATCTGCTGCAAATGACAGTCATCTTCAGTGTGCAGATATTTCCTGTAAATCACAGTAATGATGCCAGTGGCAGTCTTTTATTATCTTTTCAGAAACAAATTGAGACAGAAAATACTTAGAAATAGCCAATGGTCCTTAAAAGACACTTGCTCTGTCCCATTTGTAAACGCCTGATGAAATTTCCATATCGAGTCAGCATTCTAGGACAGTGTTAACTCTCCTGAGAAAACAACTGCTCACCACAGATCATTAGACAGTACAGGAGATGTATGAAATAACATAAACACAATATGAAAAAGGAAACCATTTGTAACCAAGGCTCGCAGGCTGTTTCCTACATCCGGACAGGTTTACGTCTGGACAAAGGATGTTAGCTGTTAAATGTGGTGAGGGATCTGTACTAGTGTGGGCGGTCATCTTGGCAAAGTCATTATATCTGATGTTTGCTCAGCCAAGTAATATAAGGTTTTTACAGGATCAGGTACATGATATGTTCCTAACACGGTTACCTCATGCTATTCCAATATACCAGGGTGATGTTATCCCCATAAAAACCGCTAAATGATTTTAAGAATTTAGAATTTGGTTTTATAAGCGCCAAGTTGAGAAAAGAACTTTTCCTGACCTCCCCAATGACCAGATCTAAACCTCTAATGGACATTCTAAAGCAGATTTCCACCCCAAAAACTGTAGCCATTTCTTCTTGAAAAATGGTGCTAGGTTTCACTGCTCTAAGAACTAGGTTTTTACGACAGAATTTTAAGCACTGAAGCTGTTTAAAGAGATAGTTCACTCGAAAATGAAGATTCTTTAAAGTATACTCATTATTTACTCACCCTCATGTCATCCAAAGATATTTATATACAATTGCAATGTAACAATTTTGGTTACTATTTACTTTTATTGTATGGATGATAAAAAAAGGGGTGAGGGTAAGTGATGAATAACCAGTTTTGGGTGAACTATTCCTTTATGGCAAAGAATGCTAATAGCCTATATCTTGTGGTCAAAACCAGGTCCAGTGTAAAGAGTTAATAAGATACCCTAAACATAGGTGTGTTGGTTCAAATGTAGGCTAAGGCTACTAAACTCTAACACACACACACACACATAAAACTTTCTGCAAACCATCTTAACAAATTGTGCTTAAATAGTGCTTTGCTGTATTTAAATTGAGTCAGTATCACATTTTTTTTATCACAATAACGCCACTTTAAATATCGTTACTTGGTTTGAAGCTTGTTTACATAGGTTTTCTATTGATCATTGCAGCAACAATTCATTCAATGACGTACTGGAAGCATTATAATTGTCTATATGTGTGTTGTCCTTGAGCACACTTTTTTTTTGTATACCTGATTCAAGTGGCAGTGCAACGCTCTACAGCAATTGTATGTCAGATTTCAGCAGTCTGCTGCATCCTCCAAACCTCAGATCACAAATTGCCTTGTTTTTTGGCCACGTTTGTATCGTTGGCTAATTTGCATAATTATTTAAGTGAACTGAAAACAGCGCAAACAGCATATGCAAACTATTAAGATGCCCCAGATGAAGTGTAAAAATGTATGTGCACATTGTATGTGTTCAATAAAACATATTAATTGTTAAGAAAGGTTTGCTGTTTAAATATGCAAATGAAGGATTACGCTATTAAATATGCAATAATTTTCAGAAGAAAATCTCAAGATTGGATATAGGCAGGTTCAAAATACTATTTATTTTGTTGATGTTAAAGGTTTTTACAAAGGGGATTTGAATATCTCTTTTTATCTTTATCAGAAAATAAAATTCACTGTGTTTATTTAGACATGAAGAAAAGTTGCATAAATCCAGGATATATAAAAAAGATTATAAAAAAAGGTAATAATCTGATAACAATAAAAATAACAACACTTTACGAAAAACCAAAATCTCAAAATTGACCATTGCATGAAAAAGCAGTGCTTTCACATGTCTTGCCTTAACAGCCAAAAGTTCCTCATAACATTAATTGTATACAAATCTTGTTTTAAATGATGGAATTACATCTGTAGACTAAAGTCCATTTCAGCCTCTCAACATATAACCCAAAGAATCCACCTTCTGACTCGCTCTGCATGAATCACAGTTTCTCCAAGCACACAATGTGCAGTAAAACCATCTTACAGTTTCAAGCAGAGGATAAATTCTCAGAAAGAAAATGTGTGCAGTTGGCTCAAACCTGATGAGTCAGCCATGGTCATCTTATGCGGTGTGTTTAAGAGGGCCATTACACAGGGGCTGCAAATCCCCATAAGGCACAATTACCTGAATGAGCTGATTTATCTCCACTCATCACAGCCTATTATTCCTTGAAACCAAGAGTGCTGGCCGGGCAAGACAGCCGCCTTATGGAAAAGAGCAGGCGATTTGTTTGTTTATTGGGAAAGTGGTACTGTGTCTGTAATGGGTGGATGTGGCCACCCTGGACATTCAGCTCTGTGTGAATACTTCATAAATATTGCTCTAAACAAGCTACATGCTCGTTTAAGTGCTCGTTCGTGTTTTTGGACAGCGTTATTGTGGCAAACATGCTGCGGCTTTGATATGTCTTCACAGCATTGCACACTTTGCTCACCTGCAAGTGAATTTAATGAGGCCATTACAGTGAAGAGCTGACATCTCTGTTGTGAAGAGCGGTATTCATGGTAGTAAGATGAAAATGCTGTATCACAGCAATTATTTGTAACCTTTGGATATTGCTCGTGTGAAGCCTGGCATCAAACCAAAGTAATCAGTAAAAGTCGGTAAGCATTCATTAGTTTGCTTTTGGTTTAAAATCAGAGCATCGTGGCTGAAAAACAAGCTGAAATGATACCAGAAAAAAAAGGCATTTTACTATATGAATTAATGGTCATGCGGAGCTTTGTAAATATTTAATCGGCTCCAGTGGGGAGGAAAAAATATAATTTTTATAAAAAAAAAATAAAACAGAGTGAACAATCACGCTGTATAGTAACAGAAAGTTAACACTGTTGCAAATGTTGTGTCTACAACAACCTCTACACTGACCTTGTTCATGACAGCTGCATCATGTTTCTCTTGCCTTGAATTGAAAATGGAGAAATTTACATGCATATCTGAATACTCATTGGGAAAGAGGACCTAAAAGCTAATGGGTGTAACTTGCATCATTAAAAAAAAGAGTCCCGTATCGCAACGTTCTCTGTAATTGCTAGAGGTTGTTAAATTTTCAACAAAGGCAGGAGGAAATGAATGAATGGATTGAAGAACAGACTGGGAAGGTTCTGACCAGGTGTGACGCAGAGTGCTTGGGGTATAAGACTCTTTTTTTCCTTCAGTCTTTTTTCTTTGACAGAAACAAGACAAAACACAGGGCTCGGAGGGGCCCTTTGTGTCTCGGTGGGTAAATGCTTCTGCTCTTTGAAGCAGCTCTACCTTTCAGGTGTTCATTATCCTTCAAAACAAATAGCTCCTTTACGCGGACGTCCCTCATTTGTTTAAGACAATATCGTGTAATTAAAATCTAATCAGAGAAAGGAGGGAATCCATGAATATTTAAATGTGTTTGGCTTCTGAATCTTAATGAAATGGTAATTTATGATGGCTCCGGGCTTAATTCTAGCCAGGGAGCAAATTAACTGGATTTCCAGAGATTCCCTCAAGAAACTTCCTCTTTTTTCCCATTGAGTGTGCTTAACATATGGAAATATGATTAAAACATCTATTTAAAGCCCAGACGATTACAATGTATGTGAGAGTACTTGTTAATGGGAGCTGAAGTACAGGCAGTTGTTTTTAATATCAGTGACTTCAAGATCTGACAAAAAACTCAGCCGAGCATAATAACCTGAATTCAAGATTTGAAATGAAAGCGCCTCAATGTGAACGGTTTTTGACAAATGCTTTATCTGATAAAAGATGAGGTGAGAATACCTGACGTAAAATGAAAGCTGTTTTCATCAGCTTTGCACCCAAGTAACACTGTAGAAAATATCAAGAAAAAGTCTGACTCCTAACATGAAGGATGGACGCTGAGAGACATCAAAGTGAGTTTTCTGATGCTAGACTCTGACAGCGTTCTCAGAGGTGATGGCATAACCTATAAGTAGATTGACCATTAAAGCAATTACTGAGAGGCTAGTTTGTATGTTGTCACGAGTTACTAATTTGAATTAACATGTTTTAGAGGAACTTTCTCCCACTTACATCATTAAATGTGAGCTTTTGCCATATTTAGTATAGATCATTTTTTAAAAATAAGACTATGACACACACACAAGTTTATTTACCATTAAAGAGACTACTTTAATATTTATTGTTTTTGTACAGAACCAGGTTAACCCTCACAGAAACGGTGTGGTTTTACTTTCCTTGTGGGAAGAAACATTTATCTAGGGCTCAGTGAAGTTTAGCGACAGCCTTGGTTGCATTACTGTTTTTCTAAATGTTCAGTAAATACTGTGGCAGCATAGCATACAAATTCTACACCTGTTTGGTAGTATTAAAAAACTTTTGTTAAAACATAAGATAAAAAAAGATCTTAGAGTGTGGCAGAAAAACAAAAGATCACTTTGACAAGAGTACATGAGTTATATTAAAAGAAAATCATGTTCTCTCCTCGCATGTTAATGATTCATTTAAAACTATGTGTGAAATCTGATTAAAGTCACATGAGGCAAAACAGAGTTGTCAAAAGGAGACCCACTTGTGATAGTCCGACTGTGAAATTGTGGCCCCAGGTTTTCAAACAGTGTGAAAGCGTCTCTTTAGAGACACACAAAAGGTCTTGAACTTTCAGGTGTGGCAGATTCCAGCCAGAGATGGGCTATTATCATATCTTCCAGCTAATTCATACTAGCAAAAATATAATTACATTGAGAATATTTGGATAAGGACACAGAACTGCTGGATGAATGTAACTAGATTTAACCTTGAGATCTTCCTTAAATTCTTAAAACATATTTTAAAACATAATATAGCATTTTTATGAGAACGGTGTAGTCAGCATCAAGGTTAAATAATCTCAGATATTCTGAATAATGTATTGGTTTTGCCTTCATATAGCATTCTAGTTTTGTACGATTATTTTCTCAAAAATACAGTAATTATTGGTAAATATTATAATTAATAAGTTTTTGTTTTAATATAATTCCAAATGTAATATACTCATGCGATGGCATAGCACCTTCAGTGTCACATGATCCAGAAAATGCATGCTGATTTGCTGCTCAAGAAACATTCCTTATTATCAAAGTTGAGACCAGTTTAATATTTTTGTGGAAAGATTATTTCAGGATTGTTGAATGAATAATAGGCTAAATTGAAAAGACCATTTATTTTCATATAGTAAAGACATTTAGGCTTCTAATCAATGTAATGCACCCATGGTAAAGTTTTGTAATAAAACAATCGTAGTATACATCATACACTCTGAGAAAATACATGCAACTGAAGTAGAGTATAATCAGACGTCAAAGCAGTAACTATTATCTCCCTGGTTCTGTTTATTTTGCTTTGCCATTGATGTAATTCAGAGTTCATTTTACATCCATTCATGTTGCTTCAGGCCACTGCTGTGTGTCCATTGTCTGTCAACACTGCTACAATAGCTTTATTTATCTTTCCATCCTCCTCATTTAGCAGACCACCCCTCCAAACTGCCTGATAACACCACCAATAACTGACAACTCATAGCTCTTCATCCACAGCAGATCCAGCAACTTCACTGCAATTAACTGTTTGAAATCAGCCTCTTTAAACCCTTTTCGAAAACGCATTAATGTAGTTTAATTCGAATGTAGCACTTTGCAAATGTTGTGCACTTTTCTAACCACTTTAAATTTAAATTCAGAACCCTTTTTGCCTTGCCAAGTCATTACCAGACCTGCACTGCAGCATCTACTATAAGAGCACATATATTAACAGCTGTGAAAGGATCTATGGGTATGAAATATTTATGCATTTAAAAGAGCACTGTCAAAATAAAAGCCTCACAAAGACAGATATACAAGAAACAAGTGAAGGAGAAAAGGAAAGCGTCTGTTCTGTGAGACATGAATCCGTGAGAGACTACAAGGATGGTTTCTTTAAGATTGAAGGTACAACAGTGCCCTCCTCTGAGTAAATCAAGACAAGTAGAGAGTAAACGGACGGTCATCCAGTAATTAATGTTCTATGATCATTTACTTCATTTTCAAAGCCTTATAACTTTTTTTTTCTGAGAAATACAACAGATGTTAAGCAGCATGATAACTGACAGCATCAGTCAACATTCACTTTCATTGTATCTTGTGAGTGAAAGTGAATCGTTAGTGAGACGGTCTCCTTTGTGTTCCACAGTATAAAGAAAATCATAGGCTACGACATGGAGTTAATAAATGATGAGAGAACCTTCATATCTGGATGAACTATTCCTAGTAATAAGGGCCATGAGCCGGATAAACAGGATGTACAGCACCCTCTGATGGCTTCCATTCAAAACTGACAACTACATAAACAGTAAAGAATAATAGCAGCAAACACAACCACATCAGTGATATTATTAATCATTTTAAATGGAAATAAACTTGTACTTACAGTGGTGTTGGATTTCCTAATTTTGAACCAAGACACTTTTTAGGTCTTTTCTCCAGTTCTCAAGTTTTTTGAGCTTTACAGATAAACAGATTCTCTGAGTTTTAAATGAATGTAAATGTATGGAATCCCGTTCAATTTAATAGTGGGACTCAGAGGTTTGTAAATATAGATGAAAGCTGAGTG
The DNA here is from genome assembly GCA_032359235.1 of Enteromius mattozi. Classification (NCBI taxonomy): domain Eukaryota; kingdom Metazoa; phylum Chordata; class Actinopteri; order Cypriniformes; family Cyprinidae; genus Enteromius; species Enteromius mattozi. The sequence continues at coordinate 10,780,183 of JAUMHE010000056.1, read as the reverse complement.
AATGAAAGCCGGCGTTGTTTAAACAGCCACTTTTATTTCAGCGTCATTGGAGATTTTGGTGAATAACCACCCATAAAGGCCAGAATATGAGAAATGGTGGTAATATGAGAGGCACTCAGGAACAAATGAGCAGCGGCACGAGGCAGCGCTATTCCTGGATCCGCAGGCCGCTCCTTTACCGGCAGCGCGAACCCGCCGCAGACACATATCATCTCCTCTCATCTCTGAGTGACGAGAAACGACTGGTTTCGGATGTCTAATGAGCTGTGGCCAGTTCGCACTGTGCATTTCTCAAAAAAATATACATGTGTATTTTAATTGGGGTGTTTAGTCACCGTCTCACCGCAATGAAACAAAATATTGGTGGGCAGATGTTTTTATTTGTCCCAACCGAATTCTTCCTTTTCTTTACTTTTGTTGCACAATTTTCAATATGTATTCAGTAACAAGAATAGTTTTTAAGTTATTTATTATTACAAAACCTGTAGAGTCAGTCATGGCTGAATTAAGGGCCTCTGACTACCAAGGACCTCTAACCTCTTTGTCACTGCCAAAAGAAGGCAATCAAAAATGTCTCCAAAAATGTGTCCAGGGGCCTCATGAGACCATTACCTTAGAACCGGAGTTTAAGTTGGCCTCAACAAGACGATCCCACCCAAAAACAACGCTGACTCGAAATGAAAGGAAACAAGTTTTTTTAACATATACAATAAATGTGTTTAATAGCAATGTACAATGATATCTTCAGCTGCATAAGAGAAGAATATATCTTTCCCCACAAGACATGGACAACTGGTTGAAATACCACAAGGAATCTGTCTTTCAGATGTCCTTCCCTCCAGCGACAACAGCGTTTCTCACTTCAGCCAGATGCCTTTGTCCCCGACGTCTTCATTATAACCTTCAGCGTACTTCTTTCCTGGGAGCTAAGGAGAGATTTTCATATCACATGTTTGATTTTTTTAAAGCCCCGGTGTGCAATGCCAACATTCTACTGTGACCTTTAAAGAAATGCATTGAAAATAAAATAAAGTAAAAGTCTAGACATGTAATCTATATTCATGAGCTCGACTTCTACATGTTCTCTTGGCTCAAGTAAAGCTCCCTATGTTTTAGTGCAAGGACTGACAAGCTGATGAGCAGATGAAAAATCTGATGGCTGAACACGACAAGGAGCTCATCACTCCCTGAGATCAATATAAGAGTGCCAGGAATCATTAATGGCCATACAAAGTGCTTCTGTCAGCCACTCCAGAAGTCTATCTGTCTCCTGATTTTGTAATGCCACCGATATCACTGAATGTCCTCAGGTGACACCCCTGCTTTGCAAAAACACTTAATCATCACGCAGGCACTTGTAGAGACATTGTTTGGGCTCCTGGACACACAGTAACTTGTACACAAATGTATCTGGCAAAAATATAATTTAAGGTCGATCTATCACACTGAGACAGCTAAAGCATCACTGACTCCATTCCCTTTAATAAATGGAGTTAATATCACCAGTCAACACTGATAAAATAAGAGAACTAGCTAAGAGAGTTCAGACAGTTACACATGACCAATATTAGGTACCAAGCACACGCATTCCATTATATTTTGTTCATTATCTTGGGACTTTTACATTCAGTAAAAGGACATACCGATTTGAAAGCATAGTAGGCAGCATCAAACTCATGAGCACCGACTGTGATTTCTGGAAGGTATCTGGGGATACAGGTCATGTTGGCAACTCTTTGTTTGTCTTCCACACTAGTGAAGGGGGAAAAATAAAAAAGGCACATTTGCTTTTATTTTCTTCAAACCACTAGATGGCACAAAAACTTACAGCAGAACCTTTCTTTCTCTGATTTTTACTAAATACAAATAAATGTTTCTGATTCTTGAAGCGGCAGCTATGCAGAAAGTTTAGCAATCGTAAACTGATCTAACTGATCTAATATTACATATACTTTTTTAGGTTTCTGTATTGTTCAAAGTAATAAAATTTACATATTCTACCAAAATGTAAAAACTGTTAAAGAATTTTATTTGATGTTGATGCTAAACGCACAGTAATTGAGATAAACAGCTGGCTCACCTTTGCATTTTTATTTTTTTTTTCATTACATGCTTAGGATTCAGAGTGCCCCTATTATGTATTTCTGAAAATCACCTTTGATGCATTGTGTAACACAGCTCTAAGTGAATGAAAACATCCTAAAGTTTTAAATCTGAAAGTGCAATGTGTAAAGTCATTGTCTCTCAAAAGAAAGAGTCGACTCTGAATCATTGAAATGAGAAATGTTGACATCAACATAAAACATTACCATATTATTGCATAATTTTCAGACAAAATGGGTTGCTCCATCAAATGTTAAATAAAAACAATATATATAAATGTAAATAAATTAGGGGTGCACGATAAATATCGGTCGATATGTAATGCGCATCTTGTCAATAAAGCCGGTTCTGTAATCAGCGGAAAAATTGACACATTGAGCAAAATTTCACATTGAGCAGCATTTACTACACCAAGCCATTGTTCACTGATGAGCTGCACAAAACCACGCTGATAATGAATATGAATTTGCGCAGCTCGTCAGTGAACAATGGCTTGGTGTAGTAAATGCTGCTCAATGTGAAATCACTCACCTGATGGCATTTACCACTGATAACAGAACCGGCTTTACTGACAAAACGCAAATTACATTTTGGGCGATGATTATCATGCATCCTTAAAATAAAACAACCACTCACAACATTCGCATATGGTGGAGAGTGACGTCATCTTGCTCCAGCCATGGGCCCTTCTCATACTTGAGGTACTCGATATCCTCCACAACCTGAAAAAGGAAAAATAGAGTCAGAGCAATGACATTTGCTTGCCTCAATGTCCTCCATATACAGGTTCAGTCCTTACCCTATCAATGTCCTGGGCTTTGGTTGCATCATAGGCAAGAACCTCTGACTCTTCACTGAAAATCAGATACAAGTTTTTAAAAATATATGTTTACATAATTACAAATCTGAAACATTTTAAAGCAAGTTACACTTGAATGCAAAAATGCAAAAATGCAATGGATTAGATACTGACCTGATTTTAGGAAGGAAGTTCTCCTTGTATGCGGTCTCAATATTCTTCAGGTAGCTTAAAGGAACATTCTGGAGGTATGACTGTGTAAGGTAATAAAAAAATATTTAACTTACTCATGTGCTGTTGGTCATTCAAGTCACCAATTTGCAATCATTGCTTCTCTTGAAAAATCTTGTGATTTCTATATATATTGAATTCTTTACTCAGAAGCCTTAAGTTATTAGTCAGAAATCTGAGTTGGTTTTAGCATGCAAGCCAAAATAAAAATACAGATTCACAAGCTTCAACTTGCTTGACTAACACAAAAATATTTGTCATTTATTTTCCAAAATATTCATATATAAAAACTCCCATGTGGTGAACAAGTCAAGAAATAACAAGGAAATTATTTTGTGTTCTTATTTTCGTACATTAAAATCATAAGATTAATTATTTTGACCAACATACAGTCTGATAAGTGTGTTCGCCTCCTCACACCAACCTTTCCTGATGCCTTGAGATTTTTCTGGACCTCTTCAGCAGGTACGTCCACATAGACGACCAGATGAGGGGGCAGAAAATCACAGATACTGACACTCTTAACCTCATTATAGTGATCCACACCTGCAGAATAGCAACATATATCACACATCCTTTTCATTTCAGCACACAAAAAACAGCTTTGATATACTATCTGCTGTAATATGACCACCAACCATTTTTAGCACCATTATATTATTTCAAATTCTAAATTTCGGACATAACTACTCACACTGCTTTCTGATGAAGCCTTCTTTTAACATGGCCTCCAAAAATACAACGTCACTAAATGGAGAGCGTTCCAGAATAACTCCCTGTCCTGAGAAAGGGAAACCGAGAAAACACACTTGTGCTGTAAGGTTTTCACTTTCAGTCACAACATCTAACTGTGTGTTATACCAGTGAACAGCTATGGAGTATCAAACAGGTTTGGTTACCTGTAGAGAGCAGGTGTTCGACAGCATCAGAGTACTGCAGCAGCCTCATGAGATACATCCAAGACTGCAGGCGGTAAGAGTTACCGTCACTGGCTTTAGGCTCCAGGTAAAACTTCTCCAGACTGCAGTTTCCGTTAAAAGCCTTATCTAGAGGAACTTTCTCCTTTGTCATTTTGTCCACATAGTGTGTGTCTGGCTCTGGCATGTACAGCATTCCTGATGAGAGAAACATTTAATTGTTTAATTTTACACGCACATACAAACACACAGGCACTTGCCATGCATGACTGAACATTTTTAAAACAGATGGAGCCAGATACTGTCTTACCCAGTTTATCTGCCAATTTTTGTGCAAGTGCTCCTTTTCCAGATGCCAAGTTGCCATCAATGGAAATGATCTTGCTATTTTCCTTGAAGCGGGAGGTGGTCCTCTCCCCCAGAGCATAAGCCCACCATCCATACCGCAGGTTACTGACAGCGCTTGTGTGAATTTGAGCCTAAAGGGTATAAAACATTCTGTTATTTTATTTCCTGCAAAATAGGGCAGTTTGATAGCATGTACATAGTCATGGTCAGCTGCAATACCTCTCCATGTAGTGTCAAACCATTAATGACGTTTTTCAATGCAAAACAGTTTGTTTTGACAGAACTAGTGTGAGCTGCATACAGAGTTTTCATTGTTATATACTTATACTGGTAATGTGTGAACAACCGTGGATGCACGTTTATCTAAATGTTAAATTGATTAGATAAACATATGCACAGATGCATTAATGTGACAGTACGAAGTGGTTTTTAAAGCTGTAGTTTTGCTGTTGTCCTTCAGTCTGGACTACATGAGGCCCGACAGAACAGAGTAACCTTTCATCTGGGGTGTAGAGGCTGTTTATCAATCTTACCGTCGCGACGGGCGATACCGCTTTCCAAGCTGCTGTACCCGAGGGCACAACCACCCGAAAAAACCGCAACGCCATCGTGAAAGTTCACAAACTCCGGTGAGTCTGACGATCCTCAATGTCGCCGAAGGAGCTCTGCGTCGCGTCGCGGTTGTTTTGCGTCATCGGCGCGTCATGTGGTTTCTTCATACGATAAAAGCCCCCCTTTTATATGATTAAAATTGTGAGGTTTTAGAAAGTTCGCACACTCTCAAACATCAAGAACTCACAAGCGAGATAAAGATATGTTACGCCTTTACTGAATAAAAACAAGGCAAACGTTTGGGTCACATGGCCGTATCTTCATCTCGCTTGTGAGTTGTTGATATTTGAGAGTCTGCGGACTTTATACAAGCTCTTTATCATTCATCATTGTCATCATAATTATAACTACTAAAATCAATATTAAACAAAGTAAAACATAAAATATTTTTGTTTGTAAGTTAATAAAACTGTTACAATTAAACTAGCCATTATGTTAATAACTTATGTTAATAACTAAAATTAATCGATTAAACATAAATATACATATAAATATATCGAATAAATATTCTACTATCACAAAATATGTGAACCTATAGCTCCCAATCCCAACACTTAAACAACACAATGTAATTCTAAGTCAATCAAACTTCTGTGAAATCAAACTGCCCACTTTAGGAAGCAACACTGATTGACGATCAGTTTCACATGCTGTTGTGCAAATGGAATAGACAACAGGTGGAAATTATAGGCAATTAGCAAGACACCCCCAATAAAGG
>JAUMHE010000056.1:10742192-10768021 GCA_032359235.1 Enteromius mattozi | reverse complement strand
TTTTATAAACGATTCCAATGGCATCGTTATTTTTTTAACGGTTCCAAGTTGGAACCGGTTCTCGATGCCCAACCCTAGTTATATGTGTATTGTTCATGAGCAAGCATGTTTAAGATCGCAAGAATATTACCATCTTTTTTGTGTTAAAAATCCGATTTTGAATGGGCTATTTATAGGTTTGAGGCTACAGAGTAAATTTAGGCCGCTCTTTAAAAAGCTCTACGTGCCCTGCTGAGTAAATGTCAGGTCAGGTCGTACCTGTCGGGTGGTGTTTAAGTGCTTTGAAATAGTGTTTGAATTGTGAATTGAAGAGAATTGCTGATTTGTGGTTAAGGGCGGATTCTGCTGGACTGTGTGTGCTGACTAATACAGCTGTGTAATAGAAACGAGCTGAACTTCACTATAGAGAGAGGAACAACGTCTGTCCTCTCATGCTGATAAAATACTATAACACAATAGAGTGACTGCTGTGGTGTGTGTTTGTGTGCACATGCATATGTGAATAGATTTGGCCTGCCAATGAACTGGACAGAAAAAAAGAAAACAGAAAATGGTTTCATCTTGAACCAGACAGTAATTTGTTACAAGTTAGTTAGTTACTTACAAGATTGGTACAAGTTACTTTAAATATGAATAGTTGTGGATAAGATTTACTTTTTTTTTTTTTTGCGCTGTGTATTTTGCTCTGTTTAGGCCGTTCATACAGCGTATTTTCCCAGAGAACGCTGAACCAGTGTCTGGAGTCACTAGTGCAGAAAATCCAGAGTGGTGTGGTCATTAATTTTGAGAAGACTGGACCTGATCCGCCACCTACTGAAGGTAAAGGAGGTCCTGGTTTTTGTAGTTATTTTCATTTAGTATTTCAGTAAAGTGCCTATTGATAAAACTAACTGCTATTTATCAATTTTGGTTGTGACCAATATAGGTGTGTGGATATAGATGGATACTTCATAAATCCATATTGCTATTTTAGTATTCAAACATGAACACTATTCAATAACAGACTTTTAATATAATAACAGAATTTACACAGTAAGAATACAGTAAAAACTCTGCTTTTGAGAAATGATTAAAATGTAAAAGGTTTTCTATTTTAATATATTTTAAAATGTAACTTATTCCTGTGATTTCAAATCTTAAGTTTTCTACTTTTTGTAAAAAATTCAAAGTCTTTGTCATGTTTAATCAATATAATAATGAATGTTGATCCCAAACAAACATTTGAATGGTCTTTTTAAGCTTTACAAAAACTTTAAACCAAACCTTTAATAATTACACTGCTTTCTTTTTTTTGGTTTTACCCAGATGGCCCAATAGAAATGAAGTATGGACCTCAATCATGGCACAGCTGTCATAAAATGATCTATGTCAGACCCAACCCGAAAACGGGTGTTCCTGTTGGTCATTGGCCAATTCCGGAGTCTTTTTGGCCTGACCAGAACTCTCCTACTTTGGTATGAAGAACCTTCTTTCAGTACGCCCTACCATCTGTTTAGTCTGTTTTGTATCTAATGTAATGTGTACATGCTCTGTTGGTTTCAAGTGTAATGAAAACTTCTAAGCCATGCAAGTGTACTGTCTGCTCATTTGACTCTGTCCGTCTACAGCCTCCACGTGCAGCTCACCCGCAGGTGAAGTTCTCATGCACTGATTCAGAGCCCATGGTGGTGGATAAAGTGCCCTTTGACAAGTACGAGCTAGAACCTTCTCCGCTCACTCAGTACATACTGGAGAGGAAATCACCACACACCTGCTGGCAGGTACTGCTTGTATAAATCTTTAAATACAGTTAGGATACATAGTCAGGATAATATAGGCTGTTAGTTCTGTCAGACTGCACTAACTTGCGCTTCCGCTGTGGCTGAATGTTAATAGCTGTTTTATACGTTCTCAGGTTTTTGTGTGTAACAGTGCTAAATACGGAGAACTCGGGCAGCCATTTGGCTATCTGAAGGCCAGCACAGCTCTTAACTGCGTCAACCTGTTTGTCATGCCCTATAACTACCCTGTGGTGCTACCTTTGCTTGGTAAGCTTCATTAGTACCATCTAATTTATCATATGGAGGTTTGAAAGAGATAATTCATATAAAGAATAAACCAGGGATTTAAAAAAAAAAAAATTTTCTAGTTCTGTCTTGTCTTTAAAGTCTTTGATTATTTTGATATTTTATTCCACCAAACTAATTAAAACTAGCCACTGTTTTCATTTTGAGCATGAATGGATATGTCATATACAACTCTGTTTATCATTTATAGATGATTTGATTACTGTGCATAAGTTTAAACCTCCAGCAAAGTGGCGACAATCTTTTGAGAACTATCTTAAAACAGTCCCGCCCTACTATATCACTGTAAGTAATGAATTCAGTCATTTTGACACTACAACATTTTGATGGCATCATTTGGATTGCATTCAAGTCATTTTGATTTTTTTTTTTTTGGCTAATCCTGATTCACCCAGGCCCTGCGGAAAGCACTAAGAATGATGGGAGCTCCAAACCTGTTAGCTGACAACATGGAGTACGGTCTGAGCTATAGTGTTGTGTCTTATCTTAAAAAGCTCAGTCAGCAGGTACGTTCTAACACAGCTTGTTTTTATAGTCTTAATTCTTAAGCTTGCTTCATGAAGTTATATATTGTATTGTGTATATTACAGGCAAAAATCGAGGCAGACAGAGTTTGTGCATCAGTAGGGAAAAAAACTGTGTTAGATGGTGGGATTAAACTTCGCTGCAGAAGCTCCGCCCTCTCTCTGGCACACAGGAAGGATTTCACACAGCTGCTGCACAGTATAATGGGAGATGGGCCAGCTCTGCCAATGGAGGCAAACAACAAGGAGTTTGCTGGCTTTCAACTAGCTGCTCTGAATAAAGTGCGTATATATACACAGCTGTACATACACGGAACACCTTGTGAATGTTTTGTATTGTTTTCATGCGGTCAAAAACACAGATATTGCTCAATGTGAATCAAGTCAAGAGTGAGATTAATATTTAATGTTGTTTATTTTGAGTGCTGGAATTTACTACACATGCGGAGCCAAATATTAATTTGGTCTGATGACCATATTAAGTCGCAAATTTTTAAAACTCACAAGAACAGTGCAGTCTTGTCGTTATTGACCAAACCGCTCCGGGAAAGGGGGTTTAACAGATCTGTGGAACAGTGTCTGGTTAAGGCAAAGAAACATTGGATGCTCCTTTTGACCAATCAAAAAGCAGATTAGGGAATGTATTCAAAGACAAATCTGGCCAATAAGTGAAGCAGAAATTGTCACGTGACTGCACTTTTGGTTCGTTTCAGCTGGTCCAGACCAGAGCAAACAGTGTGATGTGAAAAGGAACCAAAACAGCAAAATTTATTTATTTATTTATTTTTTTAATTTGGTTCGGACAAAATGAACCGAACAACAGGTGTGAAAGCACCCTTAGAGCCATGTTTTGTGCCTAACCAACAATTCCAACAGCACACTGTTGAGAAAATCATTCATGATCAGTTCTCTCTAAATCCCTTATCTCCCATTTCCTTCTCTTTTCGCGCAGGCATTAAAACCGCAAGGGCTGCGAAACCCCTATGATATCCCAAGATCTCATCTGATAGACCAGCTGAGCCGCATGAGGCGGAACCTTCTGCACGCCAGCATCTGTATTCTGAAAGGTCAAGATCAAGGTAACGCTCAGACAGCCATGAATGGTCATTGATTTTCTTAGAGCAGTTTCCCGAGTGTCTGGGTATTTTGCTCAATTAAATTTAGCTTGTGGTTTCTAAAAGAATTGTGAGGCTTTTTATCTGTTATGGTTATGCTGTTTACATGGTATGTTTGGAATGTTATTTATGTTTTTATAATAAATATATTTCTAGATCAGCTGCACAGTGTTCCTATAGCTCAGATGGGCAACTATCAGGATTTCTTGAAGCATTGCCCATCCCCTCTGAGGGAAGCAGACCCTGATCAGCCTAAACGTTTGCACACTTTTGGTAACCCCTTTAAATTGGACAAGAAGGTACCTTTAGATCTCTGACTTTCCAAAAAAAAAAAAAAAGTATAATAAAGATTTGACTTTCAGGTAAATAACTGTCTGTCTTTCTGTGTCAGGCAATGATGGTAGATGAGGCAGATGAATTTGTTACTGGCACTCAAGGTAAAGGCAAACGGCCTGGAGAATCCAGCAGTCCTACTGGGGGCGGGGCCCCTAAACGCAGACGCTGCATGTCTCCTCTTCTTCGATTGGGCCGGGCATATACACCTCCCAAAACACCACCTAGAAGTAAGCAACCAGCACACACACAGGCAGAAAAAACCTTTAGTAGTAGGTCATTCTGAAATTAAAATCCTTTATTCACCCAAAACGTGGAATCTTAAATTTTATGCATGTTTCATGATTCTACACAGCTCCAGATAATGACGATACAGAATTGGATAATCACATCAACAACCATCTCGAGTCAAACAGCAACTCGGACAAGGATCTGAGTCCTGCACCAGAGTCTGAACTGATCCAGCAGAGGAACCACCTTCAGCCCGATGAGGTTGAGAACCAGGAAAACAGAGTGCAGGAGAATGGCCAGTCCAGCGATAGTGAGTTATCTATGGGCAGTGAGGGTGAAGAGGAGGCCCCACGCCGCTACCCTTCCCCCTGCCAACTGAAAAAGATCAGAAACCAAGAGAGCCAGGAACTGAACTCTGAGCTCAGGGTACTCATTACCAAGGAGATCAGGAAGCCTGGCAGACGTAAGTCACAGCACTTACATACATGTGCAGATGTCTGCTACTTGACTTTCATTTCCTCTCCTGATGCTCTTTCCTGTGTGGTGTCCAATAAGCAAAGGAGGGGTGTGACCTCACACAAACACTTTGTCTTGGGCCTTGTGCAATCAACAGGCCATCCTGACTGCTTTTACTACATGTGCAAATCTGTAACATTGTAACAGCTGGTTTTCATTTGTCTTTTTTTACATTGTAATGAACATTACAGACTTTTGGAAATTCCTTTGTTCATGTTGTTGTTTTTTGTTCATTACATACATCCAATCTTTCTTCTCCCCTAATGTGCTTTTTGTTTGTCCTAATGCAGGTTATGAGAAAATCTTCTACCTCCTCAAGCAAATCCAGGGCAGTTTGGAAACACGTCTGATCTTTCTGCAGAGCATAATCAAAGAGGCTGCCAGGTAAACTTCAGATTATTGAAGTAGATGCTAACTCTGCATATTGGTATTTGTAAGAAGGTTAAGCCCCAAGTGTACTTCTTTACTAAGTGTACTACTGTACAACTTTCGTCAGGTTTGATTTTTATTTTATTTTATTTATTTTTTTTAAATGTTTTCGTGTCCGTATCCAGCATTTTGGAAAAAAAAAAAAAAAAACATGGAGGGGTGAGAACTAAAAGAGGGGGTACATGACATTTTGAGTGAAATGGAGATTTTGAATCTGGTGAAATTTTTGTTTTGGCCTTCCCGTAAAGTTTGTGAAATGTCACTTAAGCCTTTCTGGTTCTCACCTCTTGACATGGCAATTTAGGACTTAGTGTGCAATTTTCTTAACCCCATGTTGTTTTCCTAGACACAAATCTCAGATTGCTAAATAAATTAAATTTGTGTGTATGTGCAGGTTTAAGAAGAGGGTCTTGATTGAGCAGCTGGAAAACTTCTTAGAGGAGATTCACTTAAGAGCCAACAGCATGAATCATCTGGACGGTTTCTGAGCACTCCATCTGTCCTACTTGAAGGACTCGCACACATATCTGCACTATTTATGTAATGTTATTTTGGACTTATGTGTCTCCAGTCTTTATCAGTATTGAAGCTGATTTTATTAATGAGGACTTGATGGGTTGTCGCTAAACCTCAGGATTGGGAGAAATGGGAGAAGTTGCTCTTTCTATAACTAATGGTCATACGCATGCACTGCTTTCTTTTTTTATTCTTTGTTTTAAGGCATTTTTTTCCCATCTAATTGTGCCAAAGAGAACTGGTCGAATGGCATTGGCTTCCTCCTCAATTATTTACATTTTTGTATTCCACCATAGTCCCTTGCGATGTTTTGACACATTGCATTGATCACCAATATAAATGTTTTCCTTTCATTTCAGTCGGGAATAGTGCACCTGCAAGCTCACTGCTGCATTCAGTCCGAGAGAAGACAGATGATTTACTGGAAATCTCATTTGTTAGGTTCAATCTCTAATAAAGCAACTAAATCAGCAATATTATACACCAATAAAAGGCGAGTAAATAGCAATTCTTTAATGCTGGAGGTTTGAGTGACTTTGAGGTTTTATAATTAAAAGTAGAGTCATTCTTTATTTGTTAAATAACTCATCTCAGGAATGATGTTGCAGAAGATGGAGCATTTGGCAGCAGAGGAACATCTTTCTGGAATTTTGTTTTCCCAATGTTCTTAAAAAGATTTCTCCTTTCACAAGTATAGTGGGTTTTTTTTGTTGTTGTTTTTTTTCTTTCCCTTTCAAATCTATAAAAAAAAACTTGCCACTTGGACTTGAATTTACAAACCACCCAGCATTATCAAGCATGGCTTCAAGCAACCGTTTTGCCTTTAGCAAAAGACCTTCTGTAGCACGTTGTGTGGTTTTCAGACCACAGAACCATGACAAACTTCTGTGGAAAAAAAGACTATCACTTCTCTGAACTGCTGCTTTGACTAAAATTTGCAAATGACAGTTCTGCACTGAGCAACCATATTTGATTTACAGAAGTAACAACTAGAAGGAAACACCCAAATGATGTAAAGTTGATACTTAATCATTCAGGATGGAGTTAAGAGCCACTTATTCATTGACATGGGAAGTTGTTGCTAATGTATTCCTACATTACTGCTAAATATTCAGTCTCCATTAGCTCTTTTTTTGGTCTGTCTTTCTGTATCTCACCCTGCACCCTAAAGTAGGGACCAAATCTTTGCCATACATGTTATTGATAAAGGAGAAAGGTTAGAAAAGTATTTTTATTATGCTGTATATATGTACATAGTGATATCGAGAATATTATTTAAGAACGTTTTGGTGGAAAGCCTTTTTTGTATGTATTTGAATAAAGTCTATTTTACACTGTGAATAGTCATGTAAATAAATGACATTTTCTGTCATTAATTTCTCAGTGGCATAATGTCATTAAAAAGGATTGCAAATCTGAAGTTAATTGTGTTTTCTATATACTTTAACCAATCCGTTTGCAGGGATAAAAATGACAACAGATGCTTTGAAGTGCAAAAACCCGATGTAATAAAATTTTTATTTACAGATATGTACAAAAGTCTCATCCCTCTTCCTGAAGTGTCAGTGGACCCTCCTAACGGTCCTCAGATATCCCTCTGACTCCCCACCCATAAGGGAGGAGGGGTGTGTGGAGCCGGCAAAATCATACAAATGTATATTAACGCAAGTCTCCTGTGTGTGTGTCATCTCAAGACATCTCGGCTGGATTCAGAACTCGACCTATAAACAGCAATGATCCTGTGAAGCAAAAACCTAAAGATTAACTGACTGTCCCACATCACACAACAGACGTCATGCAGACCTGTGTGGGTTCATGTAGATTAATAACATTGATTATGAGGATCACTATGGTGCATTACATTTGCAGATTCTGTTCAGTTTCTAAACAACTGCTCTCTTAGGTACAATACAAACATTTGAGGTCAGTATTATTTTAATTGTATTTATTCATTTTTAGTCATTTTTGAGGAAGAGAGAGATAGTTGTATTCTATAATTTAGACTTTATAAAAACATTTATAATGTCAGGAAACATTTTGACAGAAGAAAAAAAAATAGCACAACTGTTTTTAAATTGGCCTACAAAGATCAGGTAGCACTGAAGACTAATAGATGCTGAAAATTAAGATTTGCCATCATGTGAATAAATTACATCGTAAATAATATAAATTGGTTCAAATAAACCTTTTACTAATTCAGAATATTACTGTTTTAACTATTTCTGATCACATAAATGTAGCTCTGGTGGGATCAAAACATTAAAGAATCTTACTGACCTCAAATGTCTGGACGTTGTATACAATTTAATGCCTGTTATGAGTGATAATTCCAGTTTTTAGTATTTACCTGTACTGATCTGCCGTAAGATAAAGAGAAATGGTCGATCTGCTTTAAAAACCGCTGAACGGGATCTTTTTAATAGCACCATTGCTAAAAAGAAAGATAAGAGGGAGAGCGCTCAGTTATTATTTCCCAGCCGAATCACAGCTTGAACAGTCTGTTCAACTATATCCCATCTGTTGACTACAATTGATTCCAGGTACACATACACCAGACATACACCAGACAGTCGCCTTGCTGAGCTTAAAGTATAAAACAAAATCAGGGATAATATTTGGTAACATTTAGATGTGTTTTTGTCCTCTTCACATCAGAATAACATCGATTTTATTTGTTAAATAAGGACTTGAGGCCTGTTATAGCAATCAGTGTCCACACTAACAGATGTTGTGTTATTATTGCTGTGTCATCTGTTGCTCGAATGCTCAAGCTCTTAAAAGCAGGATGGATTCTGATTGGCTATGTTTTTCTCTTTTATCAGCTAAAAAAAATCATTCAGGCATAACATTAAGTCTATAGAAGCTGGAGTATCTTCATGTCTTATATTATATTAATATATCGATATTGAATCAGATCAGTCTTCATTAACATTAAACAGTATTTGATATTCATAAGTGTTCCTAAACATTTCCACACTTATGTATTTCAGCAAGCAAAATGTCACATACCTGTAGCTGAAGCTGCTTTTGTTCCTTCCTCTGTCACTTCTATTCTTGCCTCATGGAAAGCCTCTGACACAAAAAGGCCTTCTCCGTCTGTAGACATATCAAACAAAAGGCTTAATCTTATAAAATAAGGTGAATCACTGATGGTGTTTGTGATTATTTTTCAGCATCTATGACTGGTATAAACTGTTTTTGGTTGAACTGTCTTACCTGAGATGCCTCTAAAATCAGCTGCTGAGGGACTGAAGACATCAGAGATACCGAGAGACTGTAAAACAGGCTTTAGATTGAACCTGCTCTGCATCTTAAACCTAAAATACAAGGATATATCCAATTTGCATAAAATAGTATTTCACAAGTGATGTATTGATTCATTTCTTGCATGTTATTACCTGGGCAGAAATATATCCATTTTAGTGCGTCTTAATCCAGTATCCCACAGTCCCACAGCATGGGCCGTGAGCTGCTTTTCCAGCTGGGACAGAGGGATTTTCCGGTCACTAGGTAAGGCCACCAGCAGCCTGAGTGAACGATCCAAGTATGGAAGCTCCAGCACAGTGTACTCCTGCTCAGATGGCAGGTGGAAATGCCCTAAGACAGGCGAAGAGGTAAATATACGCTCTTAGCAGAACAATAGGCTTCTATCTAACTCTTGTATTGGTGTCTGTCATGTTCCTCCTCTTACCAATATTGACTTCGGTTGACTGGTACATCATTGGGACTTTGACTGTGCTGCCGTCTGAGAGGCTGAAGGGCAAGTTCTGAGTATCAGTGAAGAGAAATTGTTTCTGCCAGGCACCGTGAAACACCACCGTGCTCAGAAGAGCCATGTGCAGTAAACTGTCTTGCCTGGATACCTCTTCCTGGTACTGCGCCTCTTTTGTCTGGAGGTGGTCATCAGCTTTAGAAATAAATCATACACTTACTCTTAATCATTTATATGAAAACATACAGTATGTATCCTACATTTCCTGCATGTACTATAGTTTCATAACAAAACAATTTAAATGCACTGAAAAATATTTCATTATCTATTTATATTTGGCATAATGTATTGATATTTACAGTACATAATTACATTTAAAAGGCATATGTTTAAATTCTAATCAATATAAATTTTTACATATGTCATATATATTTACAAATGTATATTTTAAATTCATTCTTATATTTAAAATGCACTGAAAAATAGTTGGTGTAGAAATTGTTAAAATTTCACAAATAATTTCAAGGAATTGCAAGCAGCACATTTAAATAAACATGACATTTTGAGTTAAAAGAATGAAACTACTTTCTTATAAAAAAAAATACTAAAGAAATTTTATTTAATTTACAAGTTTGATGTTTTGGGTTTGTTTTTGTATACTGTGAAAATCGATATTTAGTTTTACATAATTACATATAAAATATGTACATAAAGTCATAATTATATTTTAATTTACTATAATAATATACATTTTAAGTTATTTTTTAAATTCATAATCATATTTAAATTGTAATTAATGTTTAATTTGACATCATATATATGTAAATAATTATATAAATTCATTATTTTATTTAATTTTAAATAATTTCTGAATTGTAACTTATATTTACATAATTAAATGTAAGAAAAAAAAATATATATATATTTAAGGTCTAATCAATATATAATAATACATAAATCGATCACTTAAAATAACACTGGAATATATAAATATAAATGATGAATATGTGGTGGTTGGTGCATTGACTCTCTCAATATAAGCTCACCTTTACTCTGGGACCGTGTCCACTGCTGTAGCCGACTATGAGTGTGGTTTGGATTACTGAAGTTTACACTCAGTAGACTACTGTTACCCCATCCCAAGGCATGCTGGGTAAATTCTGGCAGGAGTTTCACACCACTCTGGACAAATAAGGCATTGGCAAGCTGAAGCCGTACCCCTTCACTGGAATTACCCAGGTCTCCTTGTGGCCGAGACAGAATGTCTTGCACTCGAGCATCTACGAGGAGACCAGTGTATTATGATTCGTTTCTTCATAACTCTCATGTTAATTTAGCACAACAACATACAGATTACAGGTGTGCTGCTAGTTTCTTCTCACCATTCACATCATATCCAAGAGTTTCTTCAAGCTGTGCTAGAGTGTTTCCCCTGGCACCGAGCTGAAGAAGACCGAGACACAACGAGACGCTGGCTGGAGACACGATCAGGTTGGAGTTGTTCTCCGTCTCTGTGAGTGTTTGGTAGAGGCTGACGCCAAACTGTGTGTGTAGATCATTGAGGCTGTTACCATGGCAGCGCTCCAGCAGCCACAGACACAGCAACAGGGAAGTCACAGACACCTGATGCATGATCAACAGGTCGAAATCTGCAAACACAAATTAGGAAAATGTTTTCTAAATGAATCATGGATTTGAAAATAAAATATATAATGTATTTGATGGCTATTAAAGATAACCTAATAATTTACTTTTGTTGGTGTAACCCTTTGTTAATTCAGTACAAAATAATACTACTATCACCCACTTTTCAGCAGCACAACTTTCACAAGCAACTGTTGAAGTTGCTTAATCTTTATAAAAGATTTTATTTGTTTTTAAGATTAGCATGTTAATTGCACTGATGTGTGGCCTCTATTCCGAATGAATGTAAAAATAAAAGGATAATTTTCCAAAAAATGAAAAATCTGTCATCATTTACTCACCCTCATGTCATTCCAAACCTGTAAGTCATACTTCTGTGGAACACAAAAGAAAATATTCTGAAGCATGTTCATAACCAAATAGTTTTTGGTGACTGATTTCCATTGGATGGAATAAAAAATAAAAATAAAAAAGACTGAGGCAATTCTCAAAATATCTTCTTTTATGTTTATTAGATGTTATGTTTAAAACAATGATGACAGAATTTTCAGTTTTGGGTGAAATATTCCACAGCCTCCATATATTATTCAATATAAATGTAAAATATAATATAATATAAAATATTTAATATTAATGTGGTGTAAATCACAATACAAAAATAATTAAATTAAACTTCTGAACAGAAATCCTTGCTATATTGATATAGCTTTATATTGATGTTGATTAAAATAGGCCTGTGGTTAAAATATATAATTAAAAATTTATAGTATAATTGAAAAATACAAAATATAATCAAAATGTATGATTGAACATAAATATTTAGGAACATCTTGTTATACGGTTATAAAGTAATAAAAAATATAATTATAATATATGATTGAATTAGAATATTTAAAAACTTACTTCTTACATTGCATAAATAAAAAATAATTAAAAAACTAATTTTACAATTAAAATGACTGAATTCAAATATTCAGGAACTTCTTACCAGCTAGCTGCTCCTCTGGATTGGGTGAGTGTCAGCTGCTCCTGATGTTCAGCTCCACTATCACTGTCACTCCAGGAGGACGTGGGTTCACCCTGATCCTCCACGCCAGGACAACTGATTGAAAGAGTTGTCGATCATGAGATCTTGTTTAAAGGGAGAGCTTCGTGTTTGTGGTCTCCGGCGGCGATGTCCGTACCACTCGGTCAGAATTCCTACCTCCCGCCCGGCACTATAAGGAGCCAGGCAGAGGGAGGCATGCGCTCGACCAGCAAATCCGCACCCGACAAGTTCAGTCACACACACACACACACATAATAGAGAGAGGAAGTCATTACACAAGCAGCTTGTTCTTTTGATAGAGTGAACAAATGCCATGCAGCTATAACACAGGGCAACATGCTGCATCAGCATTTCTGCAGGAGATGCCATTAAACATTTCAAATCCTCATGTAGACTAATCAATGCCTTGGTGTGAGCTTTACCAAACAGTTAATCAATAAACCTTTGAATGGTACCATTCAAAGATTTATTGATTGATTGACTGAAATTGTCTGAAAGTGTTACTCAACAAGCTGCACTTATTTGGACAAAAACAAACAAAAAACAATATTGTGAAATTTTGTTAAAAGTAAAATTTCTTTTTTAAATATATTTAAATTAGTGCTGTCAAATGATTAATCGTGAATAATCGCATACAAAGTTTTTGATTGCTTAATATATGTCTGTGTTCTGTGTATATTTATTAGGTATGTATAAATACACCTACATATAGTACATGCATTTACATGTCTATATTTATAATAATATAATTTATATTATAAATAAATATGTTTAATATATAAATATAACATATTTTTTCTGAAATATTTACATGCATGTGTGTGTATTTATATATAAATAATAAGTAGCACACATACATATATGTAAACAAATACATTTATGTTGGATGCGATTAAACACGATTAATCATTTGACAACATTAATTTAAACGTATAATTTATTCCTGTAAAGGCAAAAGTCTCCAGTGTCACAAGATCCTTCAGAAATGCTTCTAATATATTGATTTGCTACGTAAGCATTTTTTATTATTATAATGGTTGATGGATGTGCTACTTAATATTTTTTGCGGAAACAGTGATTTTAAAATTACTAAAAAATACAGCTACAAATTAAGAATGCACTAACAAAATAAAACACAATGGAACATGACAACATAATATATATATATATATATATATAAATAACTTTTTTTTTTTTTTTGAAAATGTATAATCTGTTTTTGCAAATAAACTCTTCATTTAGTCAGATTTTATTTTAAGGCTCAATTCTCACTGTTAACAAACCATTAACTACAACTCTTGCCTCAATAAACTCGTAATTTGCTGCTGAATAATCGTTAGTAAGGTATTTGTTAAGTCGTGAATTAGGGATGTAGAATACGGTTATGCATAATATTTGCTGTATAAGTACTATGTTTAAAAACTCATGTTTATAATAGGCATGCTAATAATCAATTAGGTAATAGTAAGAATTGATCCCTATACTAAAGTTTTACCAAACATTTATTTTAGACAACTGTTATATTTAACAGTTTTTTTCTCTTCACATTGTCGAAGTCAGATCTCCACTGTAATTGGAGTTTCCATAAATGACCCTAATGGATTGAAGAGACATTTTTTTCCCATGGTAAACTGCAAGCGGGAAATGATCAGTAAGCATCAGGTATTTGGATGGTGCCCATCAGAAAGCATGTTAATTAGAAGAACCAACTTGGCAGCAGTCAGTGGAGAAGACAGATTCTTTAACTCCAGTATTCCATCCATGGCACTAGAATTTTTAAGATGGGAAATGATGATGGGAAAGTCACGGTCACTTGGGCAAGGACAATGTACCCAAAGGAATGCCGTCCGAAGTAAACAACTCCTCTTTCATCTTGAGGTCAGATATTTAAAAGTTGGTATGCGTACATACATTGAATAGAGAAGGTTCTTTAATGGGCCAAATATTGATGAACTAAAAGATTAAAAGATTAAAAATGTCTGTGTCTAAATCATTTGAACACTCTTTAACCTTTTCAGTTCTAAGTGGAAGTTGCCTCGACATACTACTGCAGATTCAGCATTACATTCTCACAATTATATGTAGTGGATTGCAAATAGATAGAGGCAAGAGACACGGATAACATTTCCCCAATTCTGTGTTTGCATTATTATTTAATTGTAATAATATTAGTGTCAATATTATTGATAATATTATTATTATTAGTAGTAGTAGTAGTAGTGGTAATAATACCATTAATATAGGGTGAGCACTAATAATAACTGTTAATAATATGCATCAATACCATTATAAATAATAATGCATGTGGATTTATACCCATTAACAGTATAAGTTTATTATTATAGGGTGAACAGTACTACATTTGTAGTAATAATAATATTTATTCTTTTCAAATAATTATTATTGATTAACTATTAACTATGACTTTTGCCTCAAAATCCTAATTTGCTGCCTATTAATAGTAAGTAAGGTAGTTTTAAAGTTTGGGTATACACTGTAAACATTTTTTTAAATTTACGATGAAATAATGGCAGCTGTGGTTGCTGGAATTTGACCAAAAAATACGGTGACAATGTTTTAGGTTTTGCTATTGTAAGTTAAATGTACAGTTAAGTATCGTAAGTTCCATAATTTACAGAAATCTGTTTTGCACCTTTGAAATACACTGATAAGCACCAAATGCAGATGGAGATGAGAAAGTCACATGATGAACCAAAGCCCATCACAAGCATCTTTTAAATATGAGCATGTATAGAAGGTGCTCAGAGTCATTCACACAAACACTAAACACCATCATGGTGAGATACACTAAACTGAAATATGCAATAAACATTAATTTAACAACATTAGATGCAACACACAACCCTAATAAACATAACTGATAAGAAAAACTAAGAAGAAATATAGTTATTTCAAAGAAAAAACATCACATTTTAAATGCAATGCAGGGAATTCTGGGAATGTCAGTTTATGTTTTTTCTCTGTACATTTTACAGGAATTTACCGTTAACCATTTAACAGGTTTTTACAGTTGAATTTTCAGTTTTTGTTTTTTATAGAAAATGTTATAATTACAACTGTTTACATTTTGTATACTGTATATTATGTATAGTATACATTTTATAATATTTGAAGCAACGATGCTACTACTACTAATTATTAATAATTATTTTTATCATTATTTTTGTGTTTCCTGTCTGATTATTCTGGCATTGTATCCCAGCATGTTTAATCTAGAGCTGCTTCAAATGAATTGACTTTATTAGAAGTGACTTATGTTCTAGCAGGGAACTAGTGTTCGCTGTCGTTCACCCCTCATGCCCTATTTCTGTAGCTCTACGGCTGCTGGACAGGATTAACAGAATCCCAGTCCAGTGCCGGAGCGCAGTAGCACTGAGACGTGGTATCGCCGTAGCGATGTGCCAGGTACGCTCATGGGATTAGCTGGGAACGGGTGGGGTGTGATCTGGCACTGAGAGAGAGGGGCAACTCACAAGGGCTGTCCTGTATGTGTATATGAGTTACATCGACATCTTTGACCTTTGACCCTACAATGAACCAAGTTTTGAAAAGAACTGTTAGATTTGTATAGGCAACTAATAGTGATGGTTTGATTAACAAGCCTGCACATTACTTTAAAATGTAGCATAAGACTTGTTTTCCGTGTTTGACAACATTAACATATTGGCAACATTATGTTCTGGATTTAGATAAAGAATTTCAAAACAATTTATAACAGGTCCCAGTGGCCAACTGTTGTAAAAGTAGGCAACTTTCCACAATGGATTATTTATTTATTTATTTTTCCTCAGAGAAACAGCTGCTAACCCCTATAATAACCATAATAATTATTTGGGTTTTGTTTTTACAACATCAACAGCAAGTAATTCCCACCATAATAACATTATATTTGCAAAAGCAGACATTAATGAGTTCCTCGATTATTTTCTTGTCTATCCATATAATCAATGATATTTTGCTCAGGGCTCTGACATCTGTCACTGAGAGGTCATTAAAACAAACATATTTATATATAATTTAAAATGTGTGACAATTTAAAGCATTACATTCAGGCCAAAGACACACATTTTCTTAAAATCTTAAAAGAAACAAATAGTGGAACTGTAAAAATTTTAGAGATTTCAATATTTTCTCTAATAACAAGTGATCTGCTGCCTCATCATGACACAAACGTATGACACATGTGTAGTTGCCACGTTCAACCACTAGATGGCAGAACTTTGTTCTTCGCTGAGCTCTCTGACATAAGTAATGAAGCTCTTGTTATTACAACTATCAAGAAACACTACAGAATACCACAACAGACAACAAATACAAGTCCATTTGATTCAGTACTAAAGTCATTCATTATGAATACACATTCTTAAGCACAGCCTGTTGCTAATAAAACATATTCACTATAGAACAAAAGCTTAAATATAGTACACACAAAAACTCGGTCATCCTTGATTTACCCTCTCGTTGTTCCAAACCCGTAAGTTTTCGGGAAACACAAATTTAAATATTTTTAAGTAAACCTATGTTTCTGTACCTCCACTGAAAGTCAATGCACTTGTGTGTGCTCATGTTTAATATGTTTATTATAATGTATGAATTATTGTATATTTAAAATATTTATTTATATTTAACATAAGTGTTTACCATGTGTTTATATGTCTAATTAAATGCTCATCATATTAACTAATCATACCCCTTCACGAGACTTAAACTGCAAATATTTGTCAATACCTTTTTGAACTGAAGTTTTGATTACCTGGACTTTCAATGAACCATCTCAGGTCTTTAAAATATCTTAATTTGTGTTTCACATGAGTTTTATGAATTTAGAACAATATGAAAGTGAGTAAATGATGAAAGAATGATCAGTTTAAGGTTTTTCCACATTTAAATACTCAGCTGCTTGCAATTATTTAAGACCTCAAAATTCCCTCTTTAAAAATTCCCTCCACCCCAAAATGAAAATGTTGTCATTAATCACTTACCCCCATGTTGTTTCAAACCCATAAAAGCCTTGTTCATCCTTGGAACACAATTTAAGATATTTTGGATCTGCCATCAGTGGTTCTATCTGTATTTCAAGAAGTGACGAGAAATCTACTTTGGATACAAAAAGTATTGTCATTGCTTCATAACGTTATGGTTGAACCACTGATGGCAGATGGACTATTCTGAAGAAGTCTTGCATACTTCTCTGCACCTTGACAGCGTTTATTACTTGGCAGTCAATGGGACAGTCACAAGCCTCCCGGTTTTCATCCAAAATATCTTAAATTGTGTTCCAAGGACAAACAAAGTTTTTACAAGTTTGAAACGACATGGGGGTAAGTGATTAATGATAAAATGTTCATTTTGGGGTGGAGTAACCCTTTAAGCTCGCATACATGCTGATAATCGTCCTGCTCGTGTCAGATATAAAATTCTTGCTCTTCCTCCACAATGCCTTCTTGACTACAATCCTCTGCTGTCACAATGCCATTGCTGTTCTGCTGTCCTTTGTCCTGCAACACATCCTTCACATTCTTTGGCTGTGGTTTGTGAACTACACAAGGTGTGGATTTTGCAGAGATGCTCTGTGTTCTAGACGGCACTAGAGTCTGTCTTATGGAGGAGGTGTTATTAAAGGTCAGATCAGCAAACTGAAGACCTCCATCTGTTGGAGGAGCAGACTTTGGCCGCGGTGCTGGGGTCTTTAAATGGGGCCTCAGCTGTGGTTGGGAATAACCTGAGACCACCGACAGGTCCACAGAGCTGCCGCTGATGGTCTGTCCTGTGTCCACATCTGTCTCTTCAGCTCCCACTAGCGTATCGACATTGACACGGAAAATTGGAGCAGCCATTGAAGAGAAGCAGCGAGGGCGGAAGCTTGACGGAGAGGCACACGAGGAGCGGGACTCTTCTGTAGGCAGAGAAAAGAGGGACTGTGTGCGGTGGCTTGTCCATCCTGCTCGTAAGAGCTCCACATCCCTCTGGAGCCTCTCCGTGCGGCCCTCCTGATCGCACAGCGTAGGCGTCCTGGAGGTGACCGGAGACGGAAGGGTCTGGGTCCGCGAACGCGATGAGTTCCGGTGATAACGGCGATTACGATAGGAGGCAGGCCCGCGGCCATATGGTGGAGGAGGTGGAGGTGGCGGCTCGGGTGGAGGAGGGGTGGTAACCGGAGGATCATCAGGAGGAAGGTGACAGAACTTCGCAATAGTGTGTTTGCGGTAATACCGTGAACCTTGAACCTGACAAAGTCAAAATGAGAGCATGAAATTATGCATTTATGCAGATCCTAGTACTTGTACCCAAATAAAAAATTTGGCTTTAACTATTATGTACTTAACATTTGAATTAATCATTTGATGCCATGCACTTATTGTGTACATACATGTTTTTACACTGTACATATATATAAAAAATACCTGCATATTTTAGATCTGCAATTAATTTCTGTAATAACATTCATAATTAAACTGTTGACCCACCCTTAAACCTACAAATGCCACCAAACCTGTCCCTATAGTAAGTACATGTTAACTAAGGCCACCTAATTTAAGGTGGGACCTTTTCCTATATTGATAATAGAATCTACACAAACATTTCCGTTCACATGTTTGGAATGGATACAATTATTTGAAATAATATTTAGGTAAGCTTATGTAGAATACGTTCGATCACCATAATCTACATAAATATAAAATCTGATCTTAAAGGGAAAAAAGGTAAAAACCAACTGCTTTAAATCTTGAACTGTTCACACAGCAATATAACTCTGTGGAGAATGATTCTGCAGTTAACTGTCAAAGTAGTGACATTAAACAAAAATGACTTGGGAAAGGAAACCATGTTCCTGCAAATGCCAAATAAAGCGCAATGTGGGAATGTGGCTTTGATAAGGTAACTGTATACCTATGTGTGTGTGTGTGTGTGTGTGTGAGAGAGAGAGAGAGAGAGAGGAAAAGAGGAAAATTTCTCTTTTTAACTTAGCAAGCATTGTTGAGTGTGTGGGCATTAGAGTAACAAAGTTCCACTGTTTTCTGCTTCACACCTCACTGCACATTCCCTCCATCCCTCTAGTTCTCCCTCCATCATTTTCCTCTTTTGCTTTATTTGGTTTTCCATCCATCTCTCAGCCTCTTTGTGCCCTTCTTCCTCACTGCTCCACTCACATATTTCCCACGTTTTCCACATTCATACATTTCTCTCATCATATGCCATACTATTCATTCTGTATGTGTTATATCTTCCTCAAAATAGTATATATTAAACTGTAGGGAAATGTTTGACTCATTGAGCACCAAATGTGAATAAAATTGTCTTTGGTGAGTAAACACAAACTTGTAGTTTTGTAAAAAATGTTGTAATAATTTCAGTATCTTATGTATTTACAATACCTCTCTAAAAGTTTGGAATTGTTTCTGAAAATAGTCTAATATTTACACATTCAACAATAAAGTAAAAACAGTACATTTGTGAAATATGAAAATGTTTTCTGCTTTTTTTTTGTATTCCTGCCACAGCAAAAACTAATTTTCAGAAGCCATTACCCCAGTATATATACCCCCGTCCCTGTTGTTTTACAAACATGAAATATTTCATATGTCCAGCAGCAGATTATAGTCCAAAAATTCAGAGAAGACTTAGGTAAAGCGAGAGAGCTTGTCTATATGTTATGTCTGTACATACAACCAGGTTTTTTTTTTCTTCTCCTTTTGAGACATAATGTGTATTATGTGTGAAATCCTCTCTGTGCCATTTGGCACCAGCAGGGGTTGATTAGTAATGAGGCTATAGTTGTGACAGAGATCCAAACCTGCTCTGATCGCAGCTAATCCAGGTCAGGCAGAATTGACCTGTATGTGCTTGTGTGTTAGTTAATTTGCCTGTCTTTAGGTTAGTTTGAGTATTTTTACATTGAGTACAGTCTTTCCACACACATTAGTACATAAACACAAAAGGCCAGAGATGTTTGGATCTGAACGAGAACACATTTTAAAAATGTGTACAATTTATGGAATGCCTTGGTGTTTGAATACTGTTTTATTCTGTATGCAACACTGCAGGGTGTTTAAGCAGTAATGCTCAGTTGCATGGTCTGAACCTGAGCTCAATATCAGTTTGGCCCAAAATTGTGGTATATTTGTTTCATCGGTGTAGTTACTAGCAGCAGTTGTTTTCTACAGTAGCTAGGTAACAACTCAGGAAGAGAAGGTCGCGCTGCTACACTTTTTTTCAATTTTGGTTTGTTTGGTTTCTACCAAAACACCCTCAGGGCGCCACTGAAAGAAATGCAAAGAAAGTGCACTCTGAAGGTAATTTCCGCGGAGGCAACGTTAATAAAAAACTGATTCACAATGCAGCTTTCAGAGCATCATTACAGAGCTCAAGTGTAATTTCAGGGACCTGAAAATGGAAGCATTTTCCTCTTCATTTTTCTCCATAGGCAAGAAAGAAAATTTCTGAATTAATAGCCCTAAGCATTGAACCAAAGCAATTCTGAGATGAATTACAATATGTCTTCAAAATTAAAAGTATTTAAAAAGAAAATCTATAGATAAGACAAGCATCAAAACTATGAATGAACTACTCCATCCCATAGAAAATTAATAATGTAATGAAATTAGTCTAGGATAACAGTTTATTTTTTTAGCCTAACATGAACACATCCTATGTTAACTTAATTTTGCTATTGTTACCTAATTAGTACTAATTAATCTGCAGAAAATCATCACAAGTGCAAATGTTTTTGCAAAACATTTTATTCACCTTTTGCCTTCACTAAATGCCTTGGTGTGTGAAAATATTGTAGACTCTCATTTATTAAGAGTTCATATAACATTATGTAAAATATATATATATATATTGTATTCTTTAAAAAAAACTTGCCCCTTTTAGACCTTTTCATTTACTAACTGCTTGTTTTCTTATATAAAAAACGAACACTAGCTTCTCTACTCTATTCTATCTATTCCTTTTCTTTTTCTTTTTTATACAATTAACAAAAAAGGTCTCTATAGTTTGCTCTATTATTTTTCTATCCATTTTATTTTATATTTGTTAATTTTAATTGCTTCCATTGTCCTCATTTGTAAGTCGCTTTGAAAAAAAAAGCATCTGCTAAATGTCTAAATGTAAATGTAAATTTATATTGCAACTCTTATTATTATAATACTCATAGAACAATCTCTACAACTACAGTTCACTAAAAGAACTTTTGTGAATAGTGCATATGAGATGTCATTTAAATGTTTAAGACATCATATATATATACAAAAAGTCACTGCTTTGAGACATATTTTTTAATAAGATATTCTCTGTCTTACCTGTAGCAATATTTTATTCCCGTCATAATCATTTGTTTGCCAGCGGACGTCGCTGATAGGCGTGCAGGGACATGGCAGCAGTGGCACAAGTTCACCGACATCCCTCACTCTGATCTCCATCACAGCATTTTCAGTGGGAATGGGGTTCAGGCCATGGGGCATCCGCTTGAATGACAGCTGGATTTCTGTTTCTGGGTTGGAGTAGACCACGCAGAAGCAGAAATCCTCCTTCTTCTGGGCTAGCCTTCGTCGCAGGAGCAGCCTGTACAGACGCACCTGTTCGGTGTAGGTCTCGTAGTGACAGTAGACAGTAAAGCGCACAATTTCTTTGCCGTAGTGCACCTGGCGAAGCGCCCATAGCGGTGTGCCTGGTGCAAGTGTAACAAAGTCCTGGCTGGCTGGAGAAAATGGCAAGAGTCCTCGCCCGTTCACCCGCTCTGTGTGGTGGTATCGCCACGGTGGGCATCTCAGCTGACTGTGGAGACGTTCAAGACTCTCTTCACCTCCGTATTCATCCTGTAGAAACAGGATCACAGCCAAGGCTGGCTGGTACGATGGTGGTTCGGTGACGCGCTGCAGGCGGGCCTTGGGCTTTCGAGAGAGACCACCTGCACGTTCTGACACCCTGAAGAGGGTGAGATCAGGGTGGAGCCAGGAGAGGACCTGATCAGCGGCTTTCTGGAGCGTTTTGGCCTGACCAGGGTCAGTGATGATGTGGATAGAAACTAGGAAAGGATCTTGTAGGTCCCCCATGGACAAATCACCTAAAAGATGAGAAAATAATACATGAATATATAATGATTTAATATAAAATATTACAATATATTAACTACATGAAACAGTAGTAGCAAGAAGATCTTTACTTCGTTTTTGAGAAAAATACACAAGTGAAACATTATTGAATAAGCAAAATAGAAATGTAGGGTGAGGATGGGATTGGATGGAGGGAGATCTGAACTCAAGCTTCTGGTGGATTGTAAGAAAGAGGTGGAGGAGCTGACTTAATGAGAACCACAGAGAAGTAAAATTCTACGTTCTACTAAAAATTAATAAGGTTTTTTTTTATTAAACACATGATTGCATCAATTGTTCACAATAAAATCAAAAACATGCATTTATAAAATATATAGGGTGAATTTTTATTTTATGCCATTTGAAAGTTCAGTTAATAGAAATTACATTAATATTATTTAACAATTCATCAATAAATTAATTTAAATAAACAGGCTTTCTGCTAAAAATACACTTTCTACAAAGTTCTTCACTTTAGATGTATTAGTGTTATATGTTCTGCTTTATTCTGGCTTCAGGAGTCACAGTAAACCTACTTTGTTTAGACGCCTAAAAAGGAAAGAACAGTACAAAACAGAAAAAAAATGGATTGGCTCTCAAGACTGAATGAAATCTTTTCATCCATGCGCTCCTGTTCTGTAATCAGGCTGTATAGTGAACAGTGCTGCCTCATTAGTTGCATTAGTGGATGGTTAGTAACCCTGGAGAAATGCTTTGGCTCCCTGTAGGATTTCTGAATAAGGTTTGCCCTTCCACTGAACCTTTGACCATAGTGAGTCCTGAGTGCACGAACACACGCACAACTATCCCTGAGCACAAAAGTACATGAAAGACCCCCTTAACAAAGTGTTTAAGGCAAATGTGACATTTTATGACTGCAAAATGAGATCAGCAAGAACAGCAATTAAAAAATTTCATAAATGACTGTATTTGTATGACACGTGAACAAATTATGTCTCTACATTATGAGCAATGCTGTACAACATAAGTCCTTCAAACTGACTTATTGATTTATTCATCTCTCTGCCATAATCTAGTGACAACAGCAGCGAAAATCTTTGTGCTGTTATTATATTATGAGAAATATTGTGCAGCTATTCTCACTCACAACAAAAAATAAATAAAAAGAAGTGGCAGAACATGGACAGCTGCCTCTTTCTTTTTGCCTACTCTTTTTTTTCACCCCAAACTCTCCTGACTCCTGGGACTCGTCCCACTTTGTTTGTTGTTTAAGGTTGGGGGCACCAGAGGCCGAGGGAACGCTATGCTCTTACACACTTACACACAAAAACACACTCACGCAAGTAAACACACTTCTCTAGTTGCACTGCACTCTTGCAGGTGTAACTGACACACATCTGAGTTTAGTGAAGGATCCTTTCAATCAATCAGTGTGGAAAAACCAAGCGGTGTGTTGTTCACTAGGCAAAAACACAATTCATTCTCTATTGTACAGTATGACCTCTAGAAACACACATATGCAGAGAGACTTACAACAGACCTAATGTGTTACAGTTATTAATGTTTTAATTACAAAAAGCTTTCAGCTGAAAGAAATTAAATGTGAATGTTAGGGCACTTTGCCACGCAGACACATGGTTTATGCAGACACTGTTTACAGGACACTATTTATAGGAAACAGCATAATTTCAATCATTACTGATGCAATTATGAGGAGAAATCACAGATACTGAATTTAATCAAATTACTCGATAGATTTCATTTAAAGAAAATGTAAAATAAAATGCATTTTTATGTAAGTTAATGTATAAAATGTATGTTATTTTTCATTGGAACATTGGCCAGTTTGCAAATCCGCATTTATTATGTTAATAGCTTATACTGAATTATGTATATTTTTTTTTATTGTTGTTGTTGTTGTTTTTTGTTTTTTTTGTATGCATGTATGTGAAACAACTAGTTATGTAAATTCTAATTGTATGAATTACAGACTTACTAAGTTTGGTCTCAAAGTTTCAGTGTATATTTTTTCTGTCTATGAGATGCAGCTCTGTGTTCCTCCATTACTTTAAACCATCTGTAATCTTAGTTGAGTCTGTAATGGAATGTAATCTGGCTGTTTGAGACTTAAGCAACCAACATTAAATAAGACACCATATTTAGCACCAGCTTAACCATTCCTAATATACACTCCAATCTGCTAACACTGTAAAAACCTGCAATTGTTACTTTAAGTGGGTATTTCTCTCTGATCTAATTATTTGTTGGTGTAACAATGCTTCAAGGTAGATTTTTGACTTAAAATTAATTTAAATGTTACCACATGGGGCACATTTTCAGTTTAGTATAGTGTCCAGAGGTATAAAGAGGCAAAACTGATTTCACAGAATATGCACTTGAGTGGTTAGAGACAAAAAAAGATATACAGAGGAAAGTATTGTGCACATGGATACAGAGAACATCTGATGAGCTGCAGAAGTGGCGAAATGCTGACATGACTGATGATGCAGCATTAAGCAGTTATTCATGGCAGCTTTTCAAGAAAGCATACTGTCAAACCGTTAAAAAAGAGACAGAATGCAGAAACAATAAGGGGAAATGTGGTGGAACAAGTGAAAAAAAGATCTCTCATCCATGCAAAGGTGCTCAGACAAAGAAAAAGAGTGTATAGCAAAGTATAAATGCTAAAAAAATAATTTTCTAGACACTACCAGCTTTATATCTATTAGCAGGAGAAACCACAAATACATATTATTCAATAAATTGTTTCAAAGTAGTTGAATGTTCTACTGCAAATTGCACCCTGTCATCAAATTATTTTTTCATATGTGGGAACAGAAATTTAAACATTTGATTATTTTCCAGCCCCACTAGATCTCCCCATCTCCCATTATTCCTCAGAGAATCTCATTCTGTTTTCTTCATTTTCTGTCCCTGAGTCCACATTGATCCACTTTTCTTCATTCTTCAATAAATTCTACACAGTCTATTATGCAGTGTCCTTGATGGGCTCTAGGTTTTAGTGTGTGTGTGTGAGTAGGTGAGTGTGTCTATATGTGAGTGGGTGAATGAGAGAGTGCTTCCTGCACTGTCACTGGAAGGAGTGTTTCCTGCTGCCCAGATTAATGGGCTAATATTGGATATTAATCCCTCCATAGGGAAACAGACTGGGCCCGACGCAGCCATGGGGAAAGGTCAGCCCCAGACACACACACACAAGCAGGCACTCACACACAAACAAGCGGAGGTGTTAGAGCTCTTGAAGCACTTTAAGCAGTGATTTCCTGAACAAACTAATCTCACTGTCATGGCAACAATTGTCAAGTGTTTTAACTTACAAAAATCTTCCACTTCAAATTAATGTGCTTTTCAAAATACATATGAATCCAAAAGCAGCTTAGGAAGAATAGTCTCTTATAAACCCCCCAATGAGCACAAGGTGGCAGAGGAAAAGGGATATTAGATATGGCGAATTCTGACAAAACAGAGGTGTTAATTATTGAACCTAAAAACCCCTCATGTAATAATCTAGAACATAATCTAAGACTTGATGGCTGCTCTGTCAATTCTTCTTCATCAGTTAGGAACCTAGGTGTGCTGTTTGATAGCAATCTTT
>JAUMHE010000056.1:10718214-10742092 GCA_032359235.1 Enteromius mattozi | reverse complement strand
ATACCGGTCAGAGTCGGGGATGTCGGAGTGAAGGGCATTGCAACATCCTGGACAGAGGCCAGCAGCTGCTCTTGGACATTTGGGAGCTCACTGAATTCGGACACGGACAGAGCATAACTGGGGTCGTTTGAAATTCTCTGTAGTTCTCCGCTATCCGAGCCCCTCGATCCTATCCCCCAGATCAAGACGCCAAGCTCTTTCAGAGAGGAGGCTGCTGCATCGACACTGTCAAATGACCTTCCCCCGCTAAGCAAAACCAATATCTGCAGCACACCCTCCAGCCGCCTGCTGCCGGAGGAGGCAGTAAAGACATTGTCTCTGACGTACTGGAGAGCTGCCCCCGTGTAGAGGGGTCTACCTCCTTTGTGCCTCAGGCTTCTGACTCCATTGAGAATGTCTTCCTTGGTTGTGTACGTGTTAAGATAGAAATGGACCTCTGTGTCTTTGTTGTACTGGACAACAGAAATACGATCTCTGTTCTCAGCTACATCCAATCTCTCCACCATTCTTTGCACAAACTCTTTCATTGCTGTGAACCCATTCCTATTTCCATCTGATCCATCCATTAGGAAGACAACATCTTTACTCTGTCTTTTACTCTCAGCTATGAAACAAATATTAAAGAGTGAAATCAAAAAGAACAATACATACTATTATCAATATATATTTTTTACTTTGAAATAAAACAAAAAATGTTAAATATGTAGTTTTTACTTAATAGAAATGCAAAGGTTTAACTTCTGTGTTGAAAATATACCACAATAGTAGGGCTGCCTTTGACTAAAGATTATTCTGATTGACTAAGACAAATTAATTGATAAGCTAGCGTTTTCTTTATTTTTGGCTGCAGTGACGAAGTTGACGACACTGACTCGTCATCTCCATAGTCGATATGCACATTTCATATAGATTATATAATTTTTGTTTTCGATTTGAATCGGTTCTCGGTATCGATATATTTTTTGACATGCTCAAATTCAAAGAGACCTAGACGGCAGAAAAAATACCCTGTTTGTTTATACTATTTTACAAAAGCACAATGATCTGTTGTTATTTTAAGTGCATACACAAAAAAAAGTGGTCCTGAAAGATTTGAAAGAAGTATTGCTTTTATCGGTATGACAATAAAGATAGAGAATTAAGTTAAATATAAATATTAAGTTCAATGCAAATGATCGCACCCAAACCTCTAAGTTAACTGTCATGCAGTGACAACTGAGCAACTATTTAGCTTCCACACTCTGCACACCACCTGTATACCACACATTTTTCTAGGGTAAAATTAAAGCGAGTGGCCATGTAATGATGCCACTACTTACATGTATCTATGTAAACAAACCTCTTGACTCATCTGACTATGTGACTTCGACACTTTCTGTGGAATTTTTTCTTGATCAACTCTTGTCTCTTCTCATTGAGTAATGGTTTGTCGACTATTAGGGGCAGCCCTAATAGTAACACTTTTAACCTAATTATTAAAATACATTTCTGAATATTAAAGAGGTATTTCACTCACTACTGTGTAGAAGCATTATTATACTTACCTATCAGTTCTTTTTTGTTGTAACTTGCCGTGGCTTTCATTGCTTCTAATAGCTGTGTCTGGATTTTTGGTAATTCACTGAAGTCAGCCAATGAAAGCACCTTATTTTCAGAGGAAACTGTATGTAATTCATAAGAGTCTGAGTACTTTCCTCCTATTCCATATATTAACACCCCACTTTTTTTTAAAGCAGAAGCTGCTTCAGAAATGTTGTCCCTTGATTTTGCACTAGTCAGCAGAATTAAAATTTGAGGGATGCCTTCTTTGTGCCTGCTTCCTGAGGCACTTATAAAGATATTTTCCTTTACATATAGAAGAGCAGAGCCTGTGTTTAAAGGCCTTCCACCTTTATGGCCTAGCACTTTTACTGCATTCAATACATCTTCCTTTCTTAAGAATGAATTCAAATAAAAATTTGCTACAGCCACATTGCTGTACTGAATTATTGAGATTCTATCATTATTAATACCCACATTGAGATTTGTAATAATATTGTACAGAAAATCACGTATTCCTGGAAATCCTCTTCTTGTACTGTCTGAACCATCCACAAGAAAAGCAATATCCCTTTTAAATTCTGTGCCTAGAATAGCAATGATTACAGGATTAGAGATGCACCAATAAAGTATTTTTCTAATTAGAATTAGTATGCTTAGTTTCATTAGCAACTATATACAATGGCATAGATATGTTAAAAAGAAATAAATACAAAATATTATTTCAAACAATTAAATATTCTGTAATATCATAAATCATACACTTTATTAATTTATCTTTCCATTAACAATAAAACAAAACTAAAAAATAAAACAAAAATGAAAAATAAAATAAACAAAACAATAAAATAAATTGAAATAATCACCCTATACTGAAAGGGTGATTCTCAACATGTAATCTTAAAACTTCTATGAACTTCTATAAATGTTTCTAAAGCTTTTTTTTTATTATTCTCACCATTAACTTCTCTGTCTCCTTTTTGTCTTTCACCCAAAAGTTTTGTCATGAGTCTTTGGCGTACATTTTTTAAATCATGAAAATCAGAAACAGCAATGGTATAGTCTTTCTTCGAAGAAATGGCTTCCATTTCAATAGGATCTGTCCGCCTTGACCCAATGGCAAAAATGGATACTCCCATACTCTTTAATGCGTTAGCTGGTCCATGAGGAGAATCTCTTGATCTGCCACCAGCCACAAGCACAAGATTTTGGCTAACATGGCCTATTTGCTGGCTTACAACACCAGGGGTAAAAATACTGTCTCTAACGAACTGCAAAGCCTGGCCAATATATTGCGGCCTTCCCCCTTTTGGTTTGAGGTTACGTATAGCATCTGCCACCTCAAAAGTGGATGAGTATGTACTGAGATTAAAGCTTATTGCTGCAGTATTACTGAACTGCACAACAGCAATTTGATCTTTTTCTTCACCAACATCAAATGTCTCTGCCAAACTGGCCACAAATTCTCGTATAGCTGTGAATCTATCACTAGCATCATCTGATCCATCAATAAGAAACACAATATTTCTTCCTGCATCCAAAGTCTGGTCTACAATAAATAAAACAGAAAAAATAATATTTCCATAAAGGATAGACAACAGTATTTAAACAACAATTCTGTAGAAACACAATAGTGCTAATTTGTTTACATCTGCAAGTCTCTTCTTTATTTAAAATAAGAGTATGTTCAACAAAGACATAATTTATCAAAGTTCTTACCGCCAGGAGTCGGTAATTGCTCAGGAATTTCATCACCCCTTGTCAAAAGAGAGGCAACTCTTTGGACAATGCTGTTGATGAAGGTGAAATCAGGAACAGAGAAAGCATATGCTGGTGTTGTAGACATTGTCTGTAACTCGAGTGTATCAGAATTACTTGTGCCGATTGTAATTACTTGTATGTTGCTTTCTCGTAAACTTTGTGAAATGGTTCTGACATCATCACCAGATCTACCACCGCTAAATAAGTACAGAACCTGAGGTACACCCTCATGATGTCTGCTCCCAGAGGATTGTGCAAAAATATTTTCTTTAATAAACAGTAGAGCAGCTCCAGTATTCAGTGGCCTTCCACTTTTGTGTCTCATAGATCGTATGGAATTGAGTACCTCTTTTTTGGTTGAGTATGAACTTAGATAAAAATTAGCTGTGGCATCCCGACTGTACTGAACAACCGCCACCCTATCAAGATCTTCCTCCACATTTAAACTCTCAACTACCCTCTGGATAAAATTGCGAATTCCCTCAAAACCAATTTTAGAATCATCAGATCCATCAATAAGAAATGCAACATCCCTTTTGACAAATTCTGTAATACAGAAATGAAATGAATAGATTAACTATAACAAAGTGCTTCAACAGTACATTCTACAACACTAGATCATGTTTTATAATACATAGGACACTGCTGCCAGTGGCTTGTGTGCACACATGCATTATGAAATTAATAGATTTTTCTCTTACCAGAGACCTGAGGTGTCATTGTTGGTAGCCGTTGATAAGATACCCTACTCATTAATGTTAAAATATTCTCTTGAACATCACGAATGCTCTCAAAATCAGAAATGAAAAAGTAGTTTGGCTGATGGGATATTGTTTGTAACTCAAGCGTATCAGCATTTGTGGTACCAATACTAAACGAAATGACACCAATGTCTTTCAAAGCTTTAACTGGACCACGTATGTCATCGCTGGACCTTCCAGAGTTCAACAGAATTAGAACCTGTGGCACACCCTCCAAAAGTCTACTCCCTGCAGCAGCAGTAAACAGGTTGTCTTTAACATACTGTAGGGCTGCCCCAGTGTGGCGGAGCCTTCCTCCTTTATGAATTAAACGTTTTACATTATTTGTAATGTCATCAGAAGATGAATATGTATTCAGAAGAAAATCAAAGGCTGTATCATCACTGTACTGGACCACCGAAATACGATCTTTATTTGGTGCCACATTCAGTTTCTGAACCAGGGTCTGAACAAAGTTTTGCATTCCTGAGAAACTTTCCTTTGTTTCATCAGTGCCATCCATTAAAAACACAACATCTCTTATTCCAGCATCTGTTGCAATGATCACAAGAATATATAGTCATGTCCATAGCCCATAACATCTTTAAATCAACCACATTCCAAAAAAAAAATAAATAAATAAATAAAAATATCATCCTTACCTGTTGTAGTTTGCGGAATCCTCCTGGGCTGACGAGGAATTCTTTTTACATATGATACAAGTTTTTGTTCAATGGTTTGAAGGTCATCAAACTGAGGAATAGTAAGGGTATGACCAGGAGAATATGAAATTGCCTGGAGTTGAATAACATCTGCATTTTGATTGCCAATACTGAATGCTACAATTTGATCCTTTTTCAGAGCAGCAGCTGGAGCTCTAAC
Source organism: Enteromius mattozi (assembly GCA_032359235.1). NCBI lineage: Eukaryota > Metazoa > Chordata > Actinopteri > Cypriniformes > Cyprinidae > Enteromius > Enteromius mattozi. Next base: position 10,737,170 of record JAUMHE010000056.1, on the reverse strand, counting down.
ATCATCCTGAGACCTTCCTCCAGTCACAAGCACTAGCACCTGAGGAGCCCCCTCTAGGATTCTGCTCCCAGAAGAGGCAATGAATATGTTCTTTTTGGTATAGTCAAGGGCTCTTCCCGTGTTGAGAGGACTTCCTCCCTGGTGTTTCAGACTCTCAATTGAATTGAGAATGTCTTGCTTTGTGGCATGTGTGTTGAGGTAAAAATGGACCTGTGGCTCTCTGCTGTATTGAACTACAGACACTCTGTCTCTGCTTGGCCCAATATTGAGTTTGTCCACCACTCTTTGAACAAACTGACACATTTGTTTAAATGCATCCCTGGTGTCATCAGACCCATCCACAACAAAGACAATGTCTCTTTGAGCTGCATCCAGTTCAACTGGGATGAAAATTAAATGGCTTTAGTAAAATGTATTCTTATGAAAGTGTAAGACAAAACATCATTAACACACTAAATACATAAATCACATTATTGTATGTAATGCCTTTCATAGCAATAACAATAAAATTCTAAATTTGAACAAACAATTTACAGACAAATTTACAGCCTGTATACATTATGCTATGTTTGTGTTTTTAAGAATATGCAGAAAATATCTGACACAAAGAAAAATTAAAAATTTATGACAGGATATCACTAGTGTGTTTTCAAGCTCAGTTGAATAAGTAAGATCAATCAAGCAACCAGAATAGAAATGGCAAGAACATGGAGTTGAAAGACCAGCAATGATTGAGAAATCATTGGCTCAAACAAGAGCTTTAACCTGAAGGAGAGTCTCCACAAGTAGTAAAACTCTTCCATGGTTAAGAGAACCAGTGGAAAACCATGGAAGTTCTCTGATGGACAAAGCAAAAGATGAACAGAACAGGTAAATATTTAGTGTTCAAGGCCATTAATTGCCATTCTTTAACATATGTTAAGAAAGCTGAATCAATCAATCAATCAATCAATGGCCTCATAGTTAGAGCAAGAAATTTAGTGAAGAAAGCAGCTATTCGTGAAGTTTCATGTCCAAACTCTCAAATGCCCAAAGTCAAAAGAAAAAGTTTGAATTTGATGAAAAAGTCAAGTGTTGTAATCCTTACCAACAATAGTAGGGGGTTCTATTCCCATTTTGGATTTGATAAAGGAGAGGATATCAGGCTGTATACTTAAAAGTTCACCAAAGGTTGGAAGTTTAAAAAGAAATCTAGGTGAAAATGCTATGCTTTTAAGGTCTGCCTCAACAGCATTCCTTATTCCAATTGCAATGGACAGAACTCCAATATTTTTGAGATCTTCAGCTGGACCTGCCACGTCATCACTGGACCCTCCACCAGTCATAACAATCAACAGCTGAGGTACTCCTAGCTGATGCCTACTTCCAGAAGCAGCAGTAAAAACATTGTTCCTGACATACTGTAGTGCTGCCCCAGTATTTAGATTTCTTCCACCTTTTGCTGTAAGGCCATTAATGGCATAAATTACAGCTTTCTTACTACTGTAAGTATTAAGTAGGAAATGAGTCAAAGCATCTTCGCTGTACTGTATTACAGCAACTCGAACAATGTCCCGGTCAATGTCAAGATCCTCTGCCATTCTCCGGATAAACTCACGGATGGCAAGAAGTCCATTTTTGGTGTCATCGGAGCCATCAAGGAGAAAAACTATATCCCGTTTGTTAATTCCTGTGTCAGGCAAGTTACCAAGAAAGAAAAAGAAAAGGATATTGGAATACATCTGACTCATTCAATGTATAAATTGAATAGCAAAAGCTTTAAAAGTGTACAAGAGCAAAAACTGTTTCAAATTGCAAGTAAATCAAAGAATATCAGTGACATCGGACCCTCAAAATTTATTTTGTGGGTCAGGATGTGAATAGTGTTGAATAAGAAAAGGTTTTGCAAGTGAAATAAAGTTCAAAAACACTTCCATGAAATGAACATCTTTATGTGCAAAAGATGTCAACTAAAGACATGGAAGATATGAGATATTAAAGAAGAAATATTTAAGAAGAAAGACTTAAGAAAAAGGTATTTTCAGTTCCACCCTAGAATGAGAATATCAACCTATATATGGCAATTTATGTTACATGTAAGACATTCAGCATATGTTTTTACCCATAACTTTAATTTCTGGAATTTCTCTTGATTCATTTGTTCTTTTGGGATATGCTTTAGTATTAAAAATATTTGTGGCTCTATTAAAGGATGGCCATTAACCCTTTCAGTGGTGAGTTAAAAAAATTCCAGTGGTCCCCCAGAGTGAGTTTTTTTTAGGCGACTGGCGAAGCGTCATGCTTGTCACATGATACACCGCGACCACAATACAGCTGCATGACGGATTGATCGCTTTTATTTCGTTTTTCCATTTTTATTTAAAATATTCACAAACTTGCTTACCATGTCATGAACAATATGATATTCTGATTCACAAATATGTGTAAATAAGTGTGTTTTGTCAATTAAACACCTTTATAAATGATCTTGATCTGTAACATGAGATGGGCGCCGCCATGTTTGTTCGCGCTGCAGTTCAGAGAGTCCCGTCAGTCAGATTTACAGCATGCAAATTCATCAATTTCTCCCGAAATACATGATAATAAGTGGCCGGAGAACTGGGTGAAGAATAGAGTGAACTTTATAGCTACCTACACTACGTGTATCTGATATGAATAAAACATCGGTAAATTAAATTTGAATGGATTGTTATTGTTGCTTCCATAGACATCTGATTGTATTTTACAAGCTCTAAATGTATTGTTTTACTTGTACATATGTGCATTTAAATGTCTGAAACATAAAATATGCATTATGTGGTTAATAACACTGCATGGTTGTGATAATATGACAAACACAGTGCACTTTTCTCTCTGGCTCAGCGCCAGCAAACGCGTGAAAGCCCAGCTTGAATTTGGCAGTTATGTGACGTCACCAAGCATTCTAAATCTCATATGTGTCACCATACTCCCAGCGGCATGGAAAGAAACATCCCATATGTGGGACCGTACTCCCAGGGGCATGGAAAGAAAAATCCCATATATGGGACCGTACTGCTCAACAGGTTAAATCAATCAATATAATGTGTGAATTGCAACTAAACTGATAGTTTCAGCTCATTTGAATCTGCATTTTTCACACCAATTTTTGCAGTTACAATATCAAGATCGTTCAGGGCCATGGCAGGCTCTTTCATCACTAGATTGTCTGCTATACAACAATATTAGTATTTCAGCAATTCCATAAAATCATCTATTCCCAGATAAAGAATTGAAAACCTGGTGCCTCACAAACTTGAGGTCTGCACCAGTGTTAGCTGCTTGTGTTTCATGACCTTTATTGCATTTAGAACCTCCACCTTTGTTTTAATAAGTTTTAAGACTGAAGTCAAACAATGGATTGTCACTGTACTGAACCACAGATATTCTGTATTTTCTCTCTTTCACATTAAGTTTCTCAACAACTCTTTGCACACTGCACCAAATCCACTTTTAATACTGTCAGAAGAACCATACAAGAGGAATGCAATATCTTTTGTTACATCTTCAGCATCAACTAAGACATAGTACACCCAATGAGAAATAATTTGAACACCACTGACACACATTGCTGCTTTTGCAAGCACACAGGAGACCATAGAAACACAAAAACTGAAATTGTCTTACCTTCCTCTAGAAAGACCTTCAGTTCTTGATCTGGAAGGTTCACGTAGTTCTTGAGCCTTTCCTGAACAGTGTTGAGCTGGCTGAATTCCTTAACATTGAAAGCAAATGATGGATTGTGAGAGATGGCCTCAATCTGTTTAGGGTCTGCATTCTTCACGCCAACACCAAAAGGAACCACTCCCTCAGTCTTTAGGGCAACTGCAGGTTCTCTGACGCTGTCTCTTGATCTCCCCCCAGTCAAAACGATCAAAAATTGGGGAACATTTTCACCGGCGCGACCACCATTTGCTGGTGACAAGATGGTGTTTTTCATGAAAGTCAAGGCAGCTCCAGTATTTAAACTTCTGCCACCTGCCAGACTGAGCCCACTTACAGCTCTCAGCACATCATCTTTGGTTCGATGAGTGTTCAGGTAGAAGTTAGGACTTGGTCTCTCACTATGCTGGACCACAGAAACTCGTACTTTATCAAAGCCTATATCCAGAGGCTCAATGACTTTGGAAATGAAGTTACGGATATAGGGAAAGTCACTTCTCACATCATCAGAGCCATCAATCAAGAATGCAACATCCCTTTCTCCACCAGAGGGACTTGGTATTTCAGGTTCTGTGAAAGATTGTAAAAAGAAGAAATTATGAAATAAATACAACAAAATGCTTAAATATCTACAGTGCAACAACAACAACAAAAAAGGTTATATTGTACATTTCTGAATACAAAAGAAAATACATGGAGGTAATTAAAAAAATTACGTGGGGCAAAAAGTATTTTATGTGACTTTATAGTGATACTGATGTCCATTGGTAGAAAGTACTTATTTACCGGTATGTTTGTTACTTTTCATTAACCTGTCTGGAAATAAAAGTCTGAAAATCGAGGTGCTGTGTCATGTCAGTTATGGAGTATGTCTTCATGTACTATTAGATACATCTTAATATATTAAGTGAATATAATATTATTCAGCAAATCTTGTGGGTTTCTCAGATAACAGTTTGTTAGAAAGAGAGTTTGGAGGTTCCATTTTTGTCACACCTCACTTTAAACATGGAATTTAACCATAGGAAAGACAAATCAAAAGTGAGATCTCTCTAACATCTCAAATATTTCTCGCAGACAGAAATTAGGTTACTCTAAGATTTAATTAAAACTTTTGCTCGAGTCTCCTGATTCTCAAAATTGTCTCCTGAGACAAAAAAACTCTAAAGCTCTCACAATAGTTTTAAATGCTTTAAAAGAGATCTCAACGACATCCCTCACTGTGCTAAACTTAAGATCAAATTTTTGTCTCCTTTAAAGTTTAAGAAGAGATTGCAACAACATCACACACTGTGCTCAGATCTTTCTTTGCACTTGGAGATTTATGGCTGTAGCAGAAACAAACGTTGAAAACAGCCCTTAAAAATATGTACTGTAGTTGAAACCTGTGAAATCTGTGTGTATTCTTTCACTAGTTTGAAAAAAACATGCATTTTATGATTTTTTTAATGAAAAGGTGCTTCAGCTCACCTAGTACTGAAGTGTCAGTCTCCCCAACAACAGTGACCAGTGGTGTCATAATTTCATCAACAACGCTTGACAATTCAGCAAAATTTCTTCTGTAGTATGCCAAATTTTCAACGAAAGCAACAGTTCTCAGGAAACGATCTTCCACTTGGCCAGCTCCAACAGCAAATGTCAAAACACCCGCTAAAGCTACCCTGTCTGCAATCCTCTTGACCTCATCTTGAGATGATCCTCCTGTTATTAAAACCAGTACCTGCTGGATCCCCTCTCTCCTACGAGACCCAGCGGAGGGCTGGAAGAGGTTGGTTAGGGCATACTGTAGAGCTGCACCAGTGTTCAATGCACGTCCTCCCATCAATCTCAGCCCAGCGATGGCAGAGAGCACATCCTGTTTGGTGTTGTAAGTGTTTAGATAAAACTCTGTACGCTGCCCTTCAGCAAACTGGATTAGTCCAATGCGCACTCGCTCAGGTCGAACATCTAGTCTGTTCACCACTTCGGTAATGAAGTCCAGCACAGATTGCTGGTTACCTCCAACATAGTCAGATCCATCCACCAAGAAGACAATGTCTCGGACAACTCTTTGTGTGTGGACCGTAGTAACATCCACAGTTGTGTCTGGAAGATTTTACATAACCACAATTTTAGACATCTAAGTACCATTTAAATAAAGAACCTCAATTTGTGCTGTAAAACTGTATCAATGGGCAAAAATACATAAGAAAGCATACATGGTTTTACTTATCTAGGGTAGTGCGGGGCACAAACTAATGAGGGGTATAAATATTTTCACAAATGCTAGCATAACCAAATTTATAGTAATTACAAGTTGCCATATCTATCTCACTATATAGAAAAAGGTGTGCCAAAATTCAAATATCTTTTGAAGATATAAACAAAATGAGTATGTATGTTGAACTCTATAGATTACCTGTTTCAGTTGGACCCTCTGGTACAACAACACCAGACAATGTAGAGAGAGGGGAGATAATTTCTTTGGGGTTGCGCAGTAACATCCTGAAGTCCTTCAGCATGAAAACCACACTGTCATCAAAAGCTATTTGCCTGAGCTCAGCTTCATCGGCTGCCCTGGAGCCTGCAGCCAAAGTGAGAACACCCATTTGACGAAGGGCATCAGCTTGCTGTTCGACACTGTCCTTGGATTTTTTACTGGTTAGGAGCAACACAAGCTGTGGCACTTTATCATCAATGCGACTCCCACTCTGAGCTGTGATCATGTTGGTCCTCACATAATCCAAGGCAGCACCAATGTTGACTTCAGTTGAAGATTTGGGTTTTATTCTTGCGAGGGCAGAGTTTAGTGATTCCTTTGAACTGAACGAGTTCAGGTTGATCTCCGTTCTTGGGGTGGTGGAAAACATGGCCACTCCGACCTGCACCTGATCAGGACCAATTGGCATGGTGTCAATAAACCTTTTGATGAATTCTCGCACTGCATTGATTACGATGGTACCCATGCTACTGTCAATGAGGAAAATGATATCTCTCTTCCCAACAGCCAAAGCTAAAAGAGGGAAAAAAGAAGAATTTTGCTAAGTACTTCTGCAAATTCCAACCAAAATCAGGTAATTTAAAATCGCTCTCATCATTTATTTAATAATAATGATAATTAAGGCTGTTTTACAAATATTACAAGTACAAAATACAAGTATCAACTTTAACCATTCTTTTACTTGACATAAAGATGTAATAGACAAATCATATACAGTATGCAGTAAAAATTAATTAGCATTAAGTGATCATTCATTTTAAATGGACATTTGCTATGACCAAAATGTAATAATATACTGAATTAACATACAAAAACTTAAAATGAGTTATCTCTCTCCACTTGAAAGATGTGCTACACTTGATTTTGTTTTAGATAGAACAATCAGTGAAGAGAACAGTGAATTACAAAACTTTTTGTATGGTTCATTGGCAAACAGCACATGTTTTTACAGCATTGGTTTTTAATCCTGGTCCTGGGGACCCACTTTTCTGCACATTTTGTATGTCTCTTATCTGACACACTCTGTGCAGTTCATGAAACTCTAACCTGATGAGATGATGAACTGAGGTGTGTTAAATAAGTGAGACACAAAATGTGCAGATCAGTGGGTCTCCAAGACCAATATTTAAACTACTAGCTTATAGCACTGGTGTATAAATGTTGCCTCTAAAATACCCAACCTGGTCTCATAAAAATATGTACCTCTGTGCACTTTTTGTGCAACACCATTTTATGTGCATTAAAGCATGTTTGCAGCAGCTTCAAAACAAAATATCCACTGAATGGACACAAACACAGGTTCAATACCCTGGCACATTTTTATCACATTAATATAGTTATGTATTTTGGCAGTTCAGAATTTAATTACCCATGGACTGCTGCTAAAAGTTAATGCTCTATCATGTTGAAAATATGCCCTACACCAAATCCAACCCTAAACCTACCCAATAGTGTTAACAGCTGTGAGTGAGCTACCAAACAAACCCATAGATATGAAGCTGGATGTGTGTGATGCTAACGTTCAAAAGCATCAGTTTTCAAATATCCCAGCATATTATTGTTTTGAAGTTATAACATGACATTCTTCAAGTAATTGTGTGAAAATTACACTTTATTATAAATCAAAACTCTGTAAATTTGTGTGAAAAGGAATAAAAGGTGTAAGAGTTTTACCTCTGGTGTTCATTTCTTTTGGAAACTGCAGTGATATGTACTTGTTGGTACATATTTCATGTCTCGCTAAAAAGTGCACCAAGGTACATTTATGCCATGAAACCAGGTTTAAAATACCAGTCAAAGAAATACTTAAAAAAACACTTAAACCAAACACTAAAACCATATTTAACCTTTTTTTTGGTTGTTTAAATGTCCACATCCCTGATAATGTACTGCTTTTATTGCCCGCTCTTCAGTGTCGCTATGGAATCCCCCTCATACGTTAATTACATACCTTCTGTGAAATCTGTTTCAAGCACAATGGTGCGCTGTGCGACCCCAATAATGTATGGAAGTATCTGGTCACCCACGCTTGCCACTGTTCTGACATCAGGAGCGGACAGAACAAAGTTTTTGTCTGTAGCAATAGCTTCCAGTTGGGCAGTAGCAGAATCACCCACAGCAATGCCAATGGTGAACACACTGGCCTGCTTTAGGGCCCTCTCGCCCTGACTGACATCATCACTGGACTCCCCAGCACTGATCACCACCAGCATCTGGGGTACCCCTTCCTCAGCCCTGCCTCCTGCATCTTGGCCCAACAGACTGTCTGCCACCTCCTTCAAAGCGGCCCCCAGATTTGCCTCATAACTGGCAGGGTACTTAAGCCCCTGGACAGCACTGAGGACACTCTGTTTGTCATCATAGCTATTGAGATAGAACTGAATATCAGGGTTGGCACCGTAAAGCACGAGGGCTACACGGATTGCATCCCTGCCCACGGCAAGCCCCTCAATCACTCGGACAGCCAAATCACTGACGAGGGGGAAGTTGGCAGCTCCAACATTCTCTGATCCGTCAATTAAGAGTACAAGGTCGACTGGTGCAGGGGCTTTGAAGGGAAGTGGAGAGAGGACAGAGAGACAAACAAAATATAATGCAAAATGTGTGGGTTAAAAAAAGGAAAGAAGGAGGGTGAAAGGGGAGGGGTGCAAGCATAAAACATAATCATGGATAATTACAATCCATCATAAAAACACAACACAAACACATTATACTGCATGTCTGCTGAAACCAAAGAAGATGCTGTGCAACTTTTCATAAATTCTCAAAATAGTGTAGAATTAAGCTGTGGGGTTTTAATTTACACTGTATTTAGAGTAATTGGGTGCACATTACAAATATTCTGTACTGTTTATAATTTTTTGGCCCCTCTAGAGGCTGCCTAGGCAATTTAATCTTTTCATCTTCTTGTGTTCAGTCAGACCATGCAGACTCATGTTACAGTATTCAGTGATAACAGCACCAGTCATGACCCTTCTGTCTCATCTTTGGACCTATTGAAATGAAATTGCTTAGAAATCACAGATTTATTGATTGTGATAACAGCATCTACTGAAACAAAATGTTTGGCCAGGATATATTAAAAGGTTTGTCCCATTTTTAAATAGTCTAGCTTTATGTCACAAATGAGCCATGATTTAGTCCTTAATAATCGACTGCAGGTGATATTAGGGGAGGGACATTAATGTTCTAGACAGCATCTGATGCAAACATGACTGTGGTATAGGATGAGTCATCAATACGTTTAGCTTTATTTTGCAGAAGAGAGAGACTGTAAATGTAAAATGAATACAATGACTTGCTAAAAGTGAAATTTGTCATAATTTTGGAACACACTACAAAGTACTACTGGTGGCTAAAGGCAAACTTACAAAACTTTTACATTTAGTTTATGGGGTCTTTAATGTTGAAATTCAGTGAAATATGTAATTTGTTTAAAAAACAACTCAAAGATGAGAACATATGGATTCATCACTGTATTAACTGTGGAGAAACACCTTTTTTATTTAAATGGTTACACAGTGAAGACAGTCAGCACACAAACACATAAGAATCAGACAATAAGCTCTCAAGACATAAGCTGTGCTGGGTGGCTAGCCATCATCAGCTGCTGATGATCTCTAAGACATAAATCAGTGATATGACATCTAAAGAATTTAGGTAACAGTTTGGAAGTGAATCAAATTTTCTTTTCTTTTCTTTTTTTGCTTGTTTTTTGTAAGAATTTAGTAGAATGGATGGATAAATGAGTGAATGGATAATGGCAGAGAGAGAGAGAAACACAGTGGGATGGATGCTGATATTTTTAAATTTTGTTACATCTAAAATCCATTATTTAATTCTATTTGTGCAAATGTACTAAAATCAGCAGGAGTCACAGCATGCAGAAAATGTGACTGTGACAAAACTAGTCATGTTAAAAGTGGGGGAATTGTTAATTGGGTTATTTTTTTCATGAATTACCCATAGTCAATTTTAACTGGCTGTGGCCGTTCCCGACGCTGACAGTAGCTCTTGAGACCTTTCAGGATTGGTGGTGTAAACTTAAAATTCAGTTATCCGTTGAATTGTTTTTGTTCATAAGAGCTCTGAACTGAACAGCAAACTGCTCTGAAAAGCTTCTAGGTATTTAAATCAGTGTTTTTCTTTTACATAAATTGTAACTTTTTCTCTTCACTGTCTTGAATATGAGAGTTCAAAGTTTTAACACAACTGACCAGCACTGATGAGGGACTTCTGAAAACACTCATATTATTACTTGCTGTTGCACAAGTACTGTAGATGTAATTATATAATACAAATATTAAACAATAGAACTCTGCATAGAATTTAAACTCTCTTAAACTCTCCTCCCAGTGAAGGGGAAATAGCACAATAAAATGTTTTTACCCATAGCATGATGTTTGCATTTTAGAGAAGGATGAAGAGAGAGAGAGAGAAAAGATGGACTAAACTCACCATCCTGAGCTTCAAGTTTTTGGAATAGGCCAAAAACCATCATACCCCAGAGGGCATACAGTAACAACCGGCTCTTCCCCATTGTCCACAAAAGCTGAAAAAAAGAAAAGAAAACTGATTTTACGTTTTTGAGATATTATGCAGCATACTACAGTATGGATACTCTCACACAACATCTCTTTATTTCAGATAGAACTTAATTTCAATGGCACTAACACATATGACTGTCCACAGTTCTGACATAACTTTGCACAGTTTAATAATGTTTTGCTATCAAATTATAGGTGTCAAATGCTCAATATTCTAATTATAGTCCCTTACTGGGTTGTTTGTGTTCTCATCTTATCTCATAAAATATAACATAAACATTCTCTCAAATACCTCTGGACTGTTTGCGCTTATTTTTAGGAGGAGAGGAAAAGTTTTGGCAGCACCGTGAGATTTATGTGACCTGTTTCCATCCCATGAGCCAAATCCACACAGCTGTCAGATTTCAGGATTTTAAAAGGTTTTCTTCCCACATCAACTGTCCTCACTTGCCAGTAAAAACCACTAAACACTACACAGTCCACACTCAGAAAAAAAAGCATCAGAGTACTGGACACAAACAAAAATGCCATAACATGCAGACAGACAGATACCACAACACAGAATGTTCCCTCCCTTTTGAGTTCAGAATCACACTGAAAGGTTCTATTGTAAAAACTTTCAGAGTGGAAGACTACAGGAAAATAACATGTTTCCATCACATTAGTCTCAAGTGTTGCTGGACGCATTGAGTCATAGTACAAATTCATTAGTTTTGGTAGTTGGTTGCCATGTGACCACAAATGCAAATATGATGACAAAAAAAAAAAAAGATAAATAAAATTAAAAAAATATAGAAAAAAATAAATGTGTGTGTGTGTTTACTTGTTTATGCTACATTGTCCTACTTTTTACAAGGATAGTAAAACCTTACATTTTTTATAATGTGGGGACTAGCCTGTAGTCCCCATGAGGGAAAACAGTGATGTTTATCTAAAATTCATTTAAATTATGTTTATCTGAAAGTGTAAAAATTCAAACAGGTTTTCTGTAAGGGTTAGGTTTAGGGTTAGGGTTAGGTTAGGTTAGGGAATAAAAAATATTGTTTGGTAAGTATAAAAGTAATAGAAGTCAATAGAAAGTCCTCACAATTCACAGAATCACACACACACACACACAGGTCAATTACATTAATTGTGTAAAAGACCAGGAAGATAAATAATAGAATGTAATAAACAGAATAAATACCAACATAAAATTGAACTTTATGTTGACGTCACTGTTTTCAATTCACAATTTCAACATAAATATGAAAAAAAAAAATGAAAAGAATGTGTAGTCATTAAGTCTGCACAATATGTGCCAACTAGTGGTGTGTCTGAGAAATAACTGCAAGCACAACCACATGAAAAACTGGGAATGTGAATTGAGAATTGTTGTGAATTACTGATATGCACATACTGCAAATAAAGAAACAAATAAATATAATTAATTATAAGCAGGGCAAAACAAAAACTACAAAAATATTTCCCAAAGAGCATTCAAATCACAGAAATCTCTTTTTAATTACATTAACTACGTTATTTTCAGCATAATTTTGCTGCTTCATTCAATAAAGTTGTACAGAATAAACAACTGATTCAGTAAGTTATCAATGTCCAAGTAACAATAATGGGATGGAAAACATATGTTTGTACCAAAACCAAGCTCAGCCAAAAAACCTTAACCGCCAAAATTTACAAGGTGTCTCAACATTGTCCTCTAGTGGACTGAGTTGGGAAAACTGCTTCCCCCTGACAGTCTTTGTCAAAGCAGGGCCAACAAAGGAAATCTAATGCCCATGCTCTTTGGAAAAATGTGCAAGCATTGTAGCTTGTTAGCTTGTCACTGGGGCAGGTATACACTTTCATGTCTTATTTTACCCTAAAGGATGCGTATCAGCAACTTATAATTCTGTGCATGTTTGTGGTGATAATTACATATGTTTGCCTATATGTATGCAATCAATGGGAAATTACTGCAATGGATTAAGGTTTTCTGGTGTTTTCAAGGGTCCACATCTGGTTCTGCTCCACTTAGGTTTAATGCCTCAGCTCTAACTCTCCCAGCATTCTTTGTCCATCTGGCAAGGACAGCGGAAAAAGTGTCTCACATCACCCTGTCTTTACAGTGCTGGGTAGAAGGTGCGATTTGAATAATGTCTATAATGGTAGAAAAGCACAAGAGAGCTCACTGACTTGCTCTGATTCTTGCCTCTGTTTAACCAAGCTCATAATCAGTATTATCCTCATTCCTGGTATATTAGATATCATCTTGATGAAAATCAAAATCGTAAAAACAATCCTTCTGTAAAATTATAAAATTACAAAATCCTTCTGTGTATTTTACACTTTTACACAATATAATCATTAAGGTAAATGTAAGCATATCACAAACACATGATTGCATACTGTAACAGTGGTCTCAAATACTTTCCTGCTGCATTTTTCACTCATTTAACACCCCAAAGCACAAAGCCCCTCCTCATGTACTTTACTTATCAGAGCACTTTGCTCTGCCTCTTCTGCAATGCTTCTTCCTGTGTTACAAGAAAAATCCCCTTTTTCTCCCAAAGCTTTGGAATTTAGTGTGCCCATAGAATTCTTAACATTAAAACTATAATTAAAAAATAAAACCTCCTAAACATTGCATGCATTGGAAAAGTCATGCAAACAAACCAAACTTTACAGGCCAAAAGGGTGCATACGCAGCCTATTTTAGTAAAAATGGATTTTGGCACAGTTTTAGAATGCATGCATACAAATACACTAAAGCCCACACCATCTTGTACAGTCTTACGCATGAACTTAAATGCTCATTTTACAAAAACATATTTGCATGACTCATATATAACAAAGCAACTTACCTCTGGAATACAGAATTCAGAGTGCTGTATTCCGCAGTCTTTTTATGGAATTTCAAATAACTGCAAAAAGACAACTCTTAGGTCATTATCTTCCTGATATTTCCCTTCTGTGAACTGTTCTGAATGGGTTAGGTAGAGATGATGCTGATTAGCTCGTGTGCTGGAGCTCTACTGTGAGACTCTCGTCCGTTGAGCTGACTGTGTGCTCTCCAGAGGAGCAGTGCCAATCACTCCAGCCTGGGACAGAACACACAACTCAGAGAATCCTGGAGAAAAGCCACTCAATTTTTCCACGCCTCCTACTTTCCTCTGCATAGAGAAGAAGGAAAAAGCACAAAGAAGGGAAAAAAAGTGAGCGAGAGAGACAGTCATAAATGAGAAACAGACATATTTGGTATAGCTGTTCCTTATTGGGAAGGTGATGTAAGAAACTTAACCAAAGTTGTATTTTTTTTCTCCTCACACTCCTCTAACCTAACTTGTATCCTTGGCTACCCACTGAAGGAACTGAAGGAATAATCACAAACACAATATATAAACTTTCTTGCAAGCCTCTTTAGTATATAAAAAGTGTGGAGTATAAAAGTAGAAGTATATGAAAAAGAATCGCTTCATTTAGATGACTGTGACAAACAAGGTTTTGGGATATTGTTTGTAATTCTGAAAAGATGAATCAAGCATAATAAAGATCATATTTTTTGCACTTATATGAAAAAACACACAAAGACATGTAAATTGGTTACATCTGCTTCAATAGCAACACAATCAGAAAACATTCACATAATAAGTAACATGTTTAAATGTTACATGATACATGTGACATGTGAAAACTATGTAAAACAAGTTATCTGGCATTACACACAATGAAATCATTTTCTAGTTGTCACTGAACGAGCTGACCAGATGGGTGGATCAAAGTGAGGTGTCAGTCCTGAGAGATCAGACTTTTACAGTTGTGTTGAATCTGGAAAGTAATATTATAATATGCATTTAATTCAGCCCAGAAAACAACTGTTTCTGTTGCTGTATCTCATTGTTGAATTAACTAGCTGTGCTCACTGTGTACTGAATTATGTTAGAATCCTAGAGAACAAACAACTGATGCTCATGATTCAATGCAGCGATTACTTCACAAATAAGAGATATGTTGACAAATTCTGCTCCACTGTGTGCAACTATAATAGATCAATGTCAAATTAAAGAAACTATAAAAGTAAATTATGGAGAAGTGATGTAGCCTTACGATTTTAAGAAGAACAAAAGTTTCCCGATCTGAATCAACTTCTTAAAGACAAAAGCAATTAACATGTGTCCCCACTGTGTAGTATTTAAGAAAAAAATAAAGACTGTTGCGTTATAGGGCCTTTTAATGCTTTCCTCTTTCATCTGTTCATCAGGGTCAACTGTTATAATATAAAGGCAGGCTCAGTTGGGGTCGAGGCCCAGTACCAAAACAAACTTGTAGCCAATCAGCAGTAAGGAGCGTGTCTACTAATGATGTGGAGGAGAGTGCGTACAGTGAACAGTCAAGCCGAGTGACAGAAAGATAAAAACAAAAAGGGAAAATGTCTGCGGAATGATAAGGCAAAAAGTAGGACCCGTTTAAATATCGGATCAGCTTTCCAGAAGTCAAGGAGTGGAAGGCCTGTGATCGGACGCTGAGGTTGCATTGGTTCTTCTTGATGGGTGAGTAACACAGTGTCTACACCAGAAGCCATGCCATGCCAGCTAAAGTCTGCCTACACTGGACGCGATAAAGCAACCGTTGAAAATCATTTGAAATTAGTGTCAGCACGTCATAAATAGAAGGCGGCAGCAGGAAGGGTCGCACCACTCGTGTCTGGTGTAGACAGCATCACTGATTATAACGATATATATTTGTCGCGCCACATATGCTACATATGCATGGGGCGGAGCTATCAGGGACGAGACCCTTTTGGAGTAGGGGCATGCTTGTTTTGGTGATTTCAAATATCAACATTGGCTTCCGAAAATCACTTACTCTGATTTTAATGCTTGCAGAAACAAAACATAAATCTTGTTTGCTAAATTTAAGTATGCCTAAATACTTGTTTTGACACGTCAGAAAACAAAGAGTGGCATTTAAAAATAAATAATAAATAAATCATATCTAATAGAAAAATCCTAAAATTATAAAATAAATGATATCTGATTAAACACACATTATTACTCTTTAGTTTGAGTTGAACAAATGGAACAGCAGCTACACTAATTATGTCTCTATTTTCTCTATTGTTTCCATACGTTTCTGCCACGGGGTTAACATCCTGTGGTAACTACGAATTTTACAAGCTTCAGGCTGGATCCAACACTTAAATGATCTTAGATGACCGAACACCTGAGAAGAGATGATGTCAACCCCTCAGAGGATGCAAACCCTCAGGCAACAGAATTACCAAATTCTGCCGTAAGTTAAATATATTAAGTAAATATACTAAGTAATATAAACATATTGTAGAAACTTAATTACCTGTAAATCATAAAAAGCCCTATATAAATAAACTTAAATTGAATAATAATAACTGAATACTCATAAAATAATTAAAGGGGTCATCAGATGCTCATTTTACTAGGGCTGTTTGATTCGAATTCCTGGTTCTGGAATCGATGAGAATTCCTTCCTTCCTGTTGTTTTCAATTCTTTTCGATTCTTGTTTTTTTTTTTAGATTGAAAAAACCTAATCTAATCTAACCTAATCTGATTACAGGATATACAGATTGTAGAAAGTATCCTCCTCATATTTAGAAGCTTTATTTTTTTTTTAAAAAATGCAGAAATATAAATTGTAAATTTGTCTGCTTTGCCCGTGAAATTAGTCATAGCCCACAGCTTGGTATAAATTGAACAATACACGAAGTCTCTAAAATAAATGTGCACAAGTTCAGCTGAATGATGAAGTTTACCTTGACTGCATGCTTTGCACATATACTATTAAATTATACTGTACACTGAATCAAAATAACCAGAACATTAACAATAGTCCGCATAGAGCTTGTGGATTATCTGTCAAATCAGATGCGCTCTCGGCTACTGATCTGTGCTTGTGACGTTTTCTTTTAGAATTATTATTGGCTGTTATGTTTTTTTTATATATATATACTATTTTACATGGAAATAAGACCAAGACCCTCGATCATGTCATGTGGACAACATAAGCCAGTTTCACCATAAAATAACCTTTGAAACGTTTTTTGAACTTGTTCATTAAAACTAACTAATGTCCAAAAGAATGAATCAGGAAATGAATGGGACTTCTAATCACTTCTAGCGAGCAGGCGAATGGAAATTAAAATATAAAAAAGAAAATGATCTTTTATTTCATCTTTCAAGATCACAGCTTTTATCGAGCATGAAAGAGGTGCGTGCTTCACGAACAGACGGCTGCATCCTCGAATTGAAATGATCTCAGTAACTTTACCGACTCGCTCTCTTTCAGTTTATTTTCATGAATTTAAATGTCTGCAGCATTTGTATGATGCAGCCTTTCATTTGAGAAGCATTCAGGATACGATTTGTTGAACTTAAAAGGGCTCTGGATGAGGAGTCGATTCCCATTGATGGGATTCTTTTTGGAATCAATTCCCAGCCCTACATTTTACACAAGTTGAGTCTGAAAAGTCTATAACATACTTTGGTTAAATTTTCTCAGTGGTAGTGTAAAAAGTACATTCTTTACCCGGTCAAGACCAGCTCTGTTTGCAAGCTATTCTAGTCCATGTTGCTTTAAATGCTAATGAGCTCTGCTGATCTTCCATGTAGTCAAATGCTGCGTCCCAATTTGCATGCTAAATATTATTAGAAAATCGAATTAGTATGTCCCAAATAATGTTATGTTTTAAAAAGTATGCCAAAGATTCCCACATTGTGTGGTGGATGAGGATTCGACTAGAAATACAAACACACATAAAAAGTATTAAAAAACTACAAACATGGCGAATATGCGGAACTGAAGGACAGGTAGAGAAAGGATTTGAGTGATAGATAATCAATGACTAACCTGCAGGGGTGTGTAACAAATTACAAATTCTCACGTTACTAGTTTTTATCAGTAATAGGCCTTTTTCACAAAAATCGGAAATTACGTCAGTGCAGGGTAAAGTTAGTTCTGTTACAGGTCTGAGCCTATTATATCAGTATGCCCTTTTCTCAAATAATGCTTCTTATCTGTTCTGCTTTGTCTGTTTTCCATCTTATTGTTATATAATCTATAAACAAATAATATTTTACTTGTTTGTAACTAAATAAATGACTGCTCAGATCGCTGACTCCTGAGATGATGCGCTCAACATAGCACCGGATATAGTTTCTATTCTCCGTCTTCGGCAAACTCCCTTTTTTAAATAGTCTTTGATCTCCGGTACATTTGAGCGTATTATCTCAGTTTGCTCAGTCATTTCCTTTAATCATCACATCATGATAAATTACTTGAAAATGACAACATTTATTATCAGATGCACTGGTAGAATAGGAATTAAGCCATGAATCCAAGGCATCTCTTGTTTAATATGTATTTTCCAGGGCTTATTACATCACGTTAATAATGCAAAGTAGACCAAATAGAAAACACAACATTAATAATAATAGTAATAATAATAAAAATAATAACAATAGAGGGGGGGAAATCTCGTAGAGAGTCATAATGCACAGCCAGCACCAAACGGACAAAATGGCAAAGCTAACTGAATTATGACTGCCACCATTTAGAACTTAAAAAAAAATAATGTTTTGTGAGGACTCAAGTGGTCCAAACAGTTAACTGTGAAATGTTTGTGCTTTGTAAAGTACAGTATCGGCAGTTCAGGCATTTTCATAGGATCTAATTTGTAAAAACAGACTCGTCTCTCTCTCTCTTACGTCTACCAGCAGCAGTCACTTGGATAAGTCATTGTTGCTTGTTGAATTTGTTGACTTTTGATGAGTTTGAGTGTGTGATGTGCGCTGTGAAAAGTTGTTTTGGAAACACTGTAAAACGCTAAAACACTTGGGAAGTACTCAAATTGAGTAGCTACCAATATTCACCTTATTTATGACCCATGGCGTATATTGCATCTGTGTCCATGCGTGATGTAATAAAACTGCAGCTCATTAGTAAACTTTTTTTTTTTCATTTTATACAATCCTCCTTCATTTAGCAAGTGCACTCGCGCATAAACAATTTTTAAGTTCAACTCTTTTTGTTCCATTCAGTTGTGAATGCTGCTATCGTGGGGAGGGCCTGTGCAGAACTACATCATTCTGCCAGGAATCTCAGAACTGTCTGATCTGAGAAAGGGGATTTTAAAATAGGGATTAAAAAAATAAATACTAGGTGGACTTTCATCACTATAGCATGTGTGTACATACACACTTCAACACACGTTCAAACAACAAGTGTAGCCTACATA
>JAUMHE010000056.1:10667611-10711640 GCA_032359235.1 Enteromius mattozi | reverse complement strand
CAACAATTCTGTGTTTTTCTGTCAATATGGGGTTCTGTGTGTACATTAATGAGGAAAAAAAATGAACTTAAATGATTTTAGCAAATGGCTGCAATATAACAAAGGGTGAAAAATCTATAATACTTTCCGTACCCACTGTATTATCACATTTTAATTGGCCATTTATCAGATACTGGCCATTACATGAAAAGGATTACCAGCTTGTCAGTTTTAAGAAAACCTCCAATAATTGAATAAATGCTATATACCTTTTTAAAAATTAGTATGTTTATTTTTATTTTTTTGTAAAGGCGCTCCCAGTACAGATTTACTTCCATGTCAGAGCTTACCTTCATGAGTTCCTTCTGGAAAGACTTCCTCTCCTTTCCCTCAGCAGCATTGCAGTCTTCCTTGAGCTTCTCAAGAACAGAAGCCACTTTTTCAGGCTCACTTTCTGCCTCTGTCCGACAGAAATATGCCAGAGGCAGATTGACATAGCCCAAAGCATCAGCAAACACTCTCCAACTCGCCACGTTTTCCATCAGTATTGTCCGCACAGATGCATAGATGTACGTCAGACACATGCAGGGCTTTAGGAGCTGCTCTAAAAGGATTGTAGATGTAAGATCAGGCCCTTTGAAATTAAGAGGTTTCACTTTTCCCATGATGAGAATGTTTTTTGCGTGCACCAATCCAATTCTTCCATGGTAGTATCCAATGTACCACTCTTTAGTCCATAGATGTCCTTTCAGTTTTATTTTTTCCTCATTCAAAAGGGCCACTGCATCACCTTTAAGATACTCTAGCAAATACAGGCTTTTAGACTGTCTTACAACAGTTTTTACAAACTTAGCAAATTTGAGGTTTTTGACCAGTCTGTCTTGAAACACAGGGTACTTTGTGGTCGCTGCAAGAGGAGACAGTATAATTTTGTTTACTTCCTTTTTCTTGAGGAATCGCCTTTGAACGGAGCTTCTTGTGCTTGTTTTTGGTGGTGGGGTTGGGGTCTGAACACAAAACTGGGCCAATATACAATCCTTATCATCCTTGACCTGAATACGCAAAGTAAAGTCTGAAATGTCACTTGAATCGCGTGCTGCGATCATGTAGATGAGGCGGGCCACTTTGCCAAGTTTGATCTGAAATCCCCTCACGGTTTTTGCTTGTTCATTGGCTCTCACTTCAAAATTGGACATGTTTGAATACACGCCAACCTGAAGGTCCTGAGGTTTTGTTAATACAAACTGGTGCTTTCCCCACAGTTGGAGGACAACAGGTGGAGTTGACTGTGAGTGCTTTTTTGCATCACTCACTAGGAGCGTCTTTGGGGCACAGTCATGTCCAAAAATGGCCACCACTGTTTTGAAGGACGGGTGGATGTGCTTTGGCCCGTATACCCCAAGAGTGACCTTTTTTACGACATGTTCCCAGACTGTGTTGTACGGAGCCACCGTTTGTGCTTGGGCAACTACAGAGACATACATACAAGGCTCTAAATTGTCCAGAGTCACTTGAACTGTGTCTCCATACATGTATACATGTGGAATTGGGACATACGGACCTTCCTTGAAGTCGCTTCTCACACACACCACCTCTGTGGTTTTGCGGCTCTCTATCTTCACTACAACGGACACCTTCATCTCTAAAGTGACTGGGGTCTTGATTTCCATGTTACTGAGTTTTACTTCTACCACTGGACTTACGGTAGTGCATCTATCGTTGTTAAGCTCCAACGGTGGGTCCAGAAGGGCTTTCAGTGATATCTGTTGAGTCTCACCCGGTGCAACGTGACCCTCAGGAATATGTATACTGATACTGGTATCTGGCAACTCCACGGCGCCACCAGAACTGTCCAGGTTGCACACAATGTTGGTCTCTATTGGCTGGGTTTGCCCCCAACCTGGGTTTTGTCCAATGGAGTCCAGGTCATGGCAGGATCGTGTAAGTTTACGGTGATTTAGCCATGCTGTTTTGAAATCATCTCTACTTTGATAATGCTCAGGTTTAGGTGACTTCATGCCACCAAAAAAACTCAAGGAACCTTGATTCCCATCAGACAAGGACTGCAGGACAGACAGTTCTGACATGCTGTAGCAGCGCTTGCTCCTAAAAAACGGATTGTCTCTGCGAAAATTTGAGCCAATTCCTGAGCCAGGGCTAATACTTTTTGTGTCAAACAGCCCACTTTCAAAACTATTAATATTAAAAGTGCTGCTGGTATTTGAAATGGGAGGTGAGAAATTACCAAAACACAAAGCCTTTGCTGAGTTCTGGTTGCTGTTTTGGTCAGGGGTGCCTTGCAGCGAGCCATTTAGGAAAGGGTTAGTTGACATGCGTTTATTAACAGAAGGATTTTCATTTTTAGATTCTGTGGTTTTGGCGGACCCGGTCCACTCCCCAGAGATATCCATTTCTTTCATTCCTTCAGAAATATCACTTAGGCTGTCAATCATGCCACTATCACTGAACGTGGAATCTCGATAGTTGATCGGCTGGACGTAAGCAGCTGGGATGTACCCCATCTCTTTACTGTTGTGTGCATACCACCACTCTCCACCCGATGTGTCTATAACATAAAGAGAGTCTCCCTTTGAGAACTTGAGTGTGGTAAAGCTGGATGGACAGTAATCCTTAATGGCAATCACTTCCCTGACAGCTCCAAATGAGGCAGTAGCATCCAGTCGTAAGGCACTAGGTGAAGGCACTGTTAAGAAAAAAAAAAAGTGAATGAGCATAAAACTAAAAATTAACAGTGATTGTGAGATGAAAATAAGAAAGGAAACCTTTAACATCTGAAAGGGTGGCCTCTGACACTCCTTCACTGAGATCGATGAGAGCACCCTCAGATCTGCAGCGAGGGATCACAGCGTTGTTGTTCGCTGATCGAATGCGATGGGCAGCCATGGCGTGTATTGCTACCGAACTCCACTTCTTGTCTCAAGTTTTTCTTCCCATGATGGTTTCAGTGTGAGAGATCAATGGACTTCCATAATATCTGTCACAAAGTAAAGATGAAAGAATATTATACGCTTGCCAAGAATGCTACACTGGTCTCTCTTCACACTAGTCAATGGTGCTCTTTGGATATTTAGAGGTAAATATGAAAGAATGAAATTTGAAATATGAAGGCACTCGTGCAGTAAAAAAAAACCTTTAATTGGCAGGGCTAAATCATTAAAATGGTTAATAGTAACCATTAGAGATTAGATTAAAGATTAGCCACTGTAGAGCAACTCATACAACTCTTTCCATATTAGTCTATATCATACAGTATAAGAAGTTTATTATAATGTTTCAACACTAAAAGATCTTTGTCAGATCTTCAATAAACGTCTGTTTTGAGAGAAGTAGTGGCCTCATTCCACTTATCCTAAACCTAAGAGAGTCCACACTTTGTCACTACATGTCTTAACTTAAAGTAAGGCTAATAAGGGCAGAAATATTTGTTCTTGTCCAGACACGTCTACTGTATTTGTGACATTCTCTTGAACACTGACAGAGATTGAAAGGCCTTGGTCTCTATAAGGTTTATACAATAAATTGCCTATATAATTTATAATCAAAACTACAATTTTCTTTACTTTTTTAAAATGTTAATTATTATACTTCTATTTATTTTATTTTATTTTATTCTCCAGCAATGACTTCTCATCCAACGACTGCTTCAAATATTGAGCAAAGTGATTGAATTATTCATTTACAAATAGAAGTTCCATCTGAGCAGCTTTAAGAGTGCAGCATGCAAGCTTAAGGATCAAACGTTGCTTGCTTTTAGGAATCAAAAGTAGGATAGTGTTTGAGTGCAACTCAGCATCCTCTTAAGTCTGATCATGAACTATAAAGGCTCTCCAGCAATACACATCAGTGGTTTCCATGGCTACCACCTTGAGGAAGAAAGCACACACAATGAAGCGCCTTTACAGAAAATGCCCAGCTGTAGCCTACTGAGAATGTCTCTCACACAACAGTCTGACATATATAACTACTAATCATTGTAATCCAGCAGATTATCACTCCAACAAGGTAATTGGCATGTTTTGGACTGTTCAATTTGTTTAAAAGCAGTAGATGTCCACAAAGTCTCACTGTTAGGGAAAGCAAAGCAGGCCGAATAAGACAGATCACATAGAAATACATCATACAAGGTGCAAATACGGGCTTAAATTATCAGCAAATGGGTAGCAGTCATGTTATGCCGAAATAATTATGATAGATTTTATTTGTGGAGATCTGTGGAGTATTTTAGAGATTTGTTTCTTCAGAACTGGACAAAATGTATCCGAAAATGGCATGTTAAAATTGCTGTTCTGTGTACAGCCTGGCTTGAAACAGATTTGACTTTTATTTATTTGATTTTGTGTGTGTTTATGGGGCTGCCGGATCTGCTCTGCGAAAGACCGATTGTTCTACTTTTTGTTTTAGAAATACAGAGGAAATGCCTGTGAAACAAGGATGTGCTGCATTTCCCCAAACTTATATTGCATTATATTATAGCAAACACCTTAGGACATACCTGTCAGGAGAATATCTGTGCATATTGTTAAATTAACTGTTAATGTCATAGACAGGTCAGAACATCAGAAGACATTTTCAGGACTCAACTTGTCTAACATGCAAGTTTTAAGGCATGGCAGCTGCTTTTTGGTGACATGACTTTAATATTTAAGCAATATAAATTCCCTAAATACTCTAATGTTTAATGCTGTGCCAAATAAATTAACCGAACAAACAAACAAAACTTTTTTCTCTCTCAAGTATGGTACCGTCCAGACAGTTCAAAATATTATCTGCATGTTTCGTTGTAAAGTCTTATTTTACTGTATATCTAAAAATATGTAGATGACTTATAGGAGAAGTGGGGGAAAAAAATCATGTTCAGGCTGTTTAATTAAACATTAATTCTGCGGAGCTAGTATATTATTCAAGATGAGCTTCTTAGCAGTTTGACATGAGAGATGTCCTGAAGGTTTGAGTCCTGATACTAATAACATCAGTCACAGTAACGTTGATCAGTCTAAAATATGGCGCAAAAGAAATGTTCTGGCAGTTCTTGAGTTATCGTGCAGGTTTTAGGGCTAAATGCAAGTTTTAAACTCTGAAACAGTAGATTCAGATTCTTTATGCGATAAAAGACTGTCTCCGGTGGGTGGGTGAAGCTCAGACAAGTTGAAACGGATTGTGAAATCCAATGAAACGGATGAAGACATTCAGAAGACCTACTTACACAACTCAACTTCATGCGAATTTCAAGTGTTAAACAGCGCAAAAAAACTCAAAAAACAAAACAAAACAAAAACCCCATGAACTCAATCTGAAGTGTCAGAAACAACAGTTGTGCCTTCAGCAGGAAAACTGGCAACTTAGTGGTAGACGCTACAACAATAATCCACTAAGCGATGAAATAAACACCAAAAAAATACTAATTCTACTTACTTTTTTGAAGATGCAGTCAGTGTCTTGAGTGAGGACCGTTATGCGCGCGCCTCGCTCTCAAGTGTTTCGCTTACATTTGGAGACGCTGCGTGACGTCACCCGCCAGGAGGAGTCCCGCACACGGACAATCCCTGTGACTCTTTACAGCTTTTAACTGCTTTAATTTATAGGCTACGCCAAGATATATTGTTAATGTATATACATCATAGAGCATAAATCTATATGAACGTTACAGTTCTATGGGCTTTGTGTCATTTTCTTCTTTTCTTTGAGAATGACATATTGCATTAGATTAAATTACGCTGAAATGTAATGCCCTAGTTATGCGAGCTTTCCTAATTTCGACTGAATTTTTTAATATACTGCCAGTTATATCAGAAGTTTTGACATTAAGATTAGACCTAATCAGTTTATCAAACTCAATCATTCTGGGACTGTGACTAAATATAAATGTATGGCGGCACCTGGTGGGCGTATAACTTATAACCAATAGTTATTTGTGTCTATACTGTAGTAGGCCTATCGTTTTACCGCAAATGTGGCCTACAGTCAGAGAACAGATCTCTCAATTAATTAGTTGATGCATGTTGTTAAACAATAGCCATAGGCTGTCCATTAGACGAATTGAAGGCAACTTTTATCCCTCACACAAAAAAAAGTCATTCCTGTCAAAAAATTACATATGGCAATAACCTAAGGTCTATGGTTTCAAACTTCCTATCGTAGCCCTTCAAAACTTTCAATGTGAAGGCTTCATGTCAACAGCCATCCTAACATTTTTTCTTCATTCCTTATAGTTTGTTACTTGTCATCTAAATGCTATGTTTAAAGATCTATTATTATTATTATTATTATTATTTAAAATTAAATATAGTTTATATAACAAAGTTTCCTCGCATTCATATTAATATTCTGTGTGTATGATTAATTTCTTAACAAACTTGTAATTGAATTTGCAATGCTGCTCAGAGGTGGCATAATTATATGGAGCTGAGGTGGGTCTGAAAAGGCATCATTTTCACTAAATTTTGAGCAGGCGAAAACCAGTCTGATGTACAGTAAGAGACCTTCAGACAAGGTTTTATTTATGGACATGTCTGAGTCGCACAGATAGGGTACTACCACAAGATGTCATCCAAAACCAGCTAATAGGAAGTTTTTGCTTTTGTTGTTAAAGCTGTTTGTGTGCAAAAAATAAATTTTATAATAAATTTATAGTTATTTTGTTGAACAACCTTTTATTTTATTGTGATTACTAGGCTACTGTAATTAATGATATTAGCACACATGTGTGGAATTTGTAGGGTTATTAGAAATATGATCTTAAAGAGCATATGAAATTGATCGCATGTATTTCCCATACTGGGCAGATCATTTTTCCTGTGATAAATTTCTTGTAGACCAATTTAACTGAAATCTTGTGTCAAATGTTAGTCACGTTATGGGAAAGTGAAAGGTAACACTTTATTTCGATGGTCCACTTTAGATATTCGACTAACAGTAAGTAACTTTGCAACTAGCTACATGTAAACTAGCAGTCAGTAGAGTATTAGTAGACTGTCTGCTTAATATCTTCTAACACTTTATTTTGAAGGGTCCACAACATACTACATACTGACTATCAGAAACTTTACAAGTATATGTCAACTTATTCTACTAACCCTAAACCTACCCTAACAGTCTACTCTGAGAGTTAGCAGACATGTAGTTGCAAATTAATGAGAATTAGTTGACATTTAGTTGACATGTAGTTACAAAGTTACTTATAGTTAGCAGAATGTCTAAATGGACTATCGAAATAAAGTGTAACCATAAAGGTCACTGCAGCACATTTCATAATTCATTAGAGATTATTTCTTTTTTTGACAGCAGAGGGGGCTGTTCTTGTTAACTCCCTCTTCCAGTTAGAACTTCTGTTGACCGTATTTTATTTTTAATTTGGGCTGCCTTGGCACAGCATGTACTGTAGCTGGGTTTTCTTATTTATTTATTTTACTTTACTTTACCTGCTACAAAGAAATAGTATGATTTAACAGCACTTTCACCATACATGTCAGATCTTTTTGATTATCATTCAAACTCTTAACCAGATGAACAGTATGCACTTCCACTATATTCTCACAACAGATAAACAAACCAAGCTTCTGGATGTGAGGTATTTTAGAAACTCACAAGTAGGAAATATTCAGTAGTTTTCTGTACCTTCATTTGTCATTTTCCCACAGTCATGAATAGATGTCCCTGTATTAAGAAAATGCAAGTGGTTGAAACATTTTACATGCAATGCCAAAGAATCTAACTTGGACAAACTTAATCAGAGTCACCAGCCTAGAATGAATATTTTTTTCCAGTTGTAATAAAGTCATGTGGTAGGTGCTTTTCCCTTATTGGTCAGGCAAATGCAATAACTTTTCAAACTTGCTTTGAATAGCAACAATGTAATCACTTATTTGGTAGAAAATCAATTAAAATGGATGAACCATTGAATTTGAACCACTGCTGAGGGGTTTCTAAAATGAATAGTTATGTGAAATTCTGCAAATGAGCTGAATATAAATATCATGAAAAAATAGACTAGATGTTTGTTCATGACAAAAATGTGTTATCAATACTCAA
Source organism: Enteromius mattozi (assembly GCA_032359235.1). Classification (NCBI taxonomy): domain Eukaryota; kingdom Metazoa; phylum Chordata; class Actinopteri; order Cypriniformes; family Cyprinidae; genus Enteromius; species Enteromius mattozi. The sequence continues at coordinate 10,703,612 of JAUMHE010000056.1, read as the reverse complement.
AGAGGAAAAGTAACACTACATTTGGCTGTAAAATACACTAAGGAGAGGAGTATCAGTGAAATGTAATCCTAATCATTGTTTTAATGATAAATCTAAATAAACTAAACCAACTGGACTACCTGAAATTAACGTGCTTGCAATGCAGGCAGATAATGTGATATGATGCAAATATACAATTTGAAGTATGCTATTCAAACCATTATGTTGAATTGAGCTGTAATTAAGCTCTGTGTATTGTCCAGCTTTTCCTGCAGATAATTTACAAGATTAAATCAGATGTTGTTTCAAAGAGAACTCTGAGGTGGGGTTTAAATATTTCAGTGGCCCTTCCCAACCCTCAGTTAATTGGACATGTGATAAACACAGCAGTTTTCTGAAATTGGTCAGCTGAAATCCCACTGGACTACCACAGGCTGCTGAATCAAGTTCAGGTAAACATTTTTACTGCATACTTGTTATTAGACTTTATAATGTCAAAGCCTAAGAAGAGAGCCAGTGTCAACTTTTTAGGTGTGAAATTATTAAACGTTTTGTAATTTGTATGATTTTGCAACATTCCTCTAAATCCTTAAATCCGTCTTTCTTGAAGCAATGCTTCCCAGCGCTGTGCATCAGTTAGTCTTCTGTTATACATGAATGAAGTAACATGCCTAGAGGGGTGCAGAGATACATTTTATTGCTAAACAATCCACCAGTTTTCCGTTACCTTACGGGCCAGCAATATAAGAGCTTAAGCACAGATGCTGAGCGGAATGGATGAGATGAACCAATTCCAATACTAGTTTTAGTTTTTATAGTATTACAAAATTCATTTACAGCACCTTTGAATTCATTTTAATAATTTCCAACAAAAGTAATTTTACTCTGTTCAAATGTAAAATAAGAAATATTATTCTGCGGTGTGTGGATAATAATACATTTATTCCACATTTTGTGTGTTTGAAACATTTTGTAGGCTATGCAAAGTGTCAACAACCCCAACCCTTTCCTTAAGCAAATGGCATATCAGGTGGAAAGACTTCATGTCGTTTTAATATCATTAAATATAGTGGAAAGGCAAAGAACCTTAAAACAGTATACTGTAACTTGTAAAAGCACTGCTGAATAGTTGCCCTTTTGCAGTTAAAAAGTAAATAGTGAATATTTGAATAAACACTGTATAACTGTGTCTTTATAATTCAGCATTAAGAGGGGAAGATAGACACATTTTGCAGATAATGATGTCATGGAATTTGACCAAAGGAACTTAAATAAGAGCTAAAAATCATTTTAGCAGCTCATCAACAGCTAGTCTCATGGCATGACTATTCAAGTGTTTAAAAGACTAATTAAATTACTGATTCTAGCTGGCTGATGTGTTTATACCATTAAATAAACTGATGTTGTTTTCCTTTTGGAGAAAACATCCCTTTATCTGCAAACAGGCAGTGGCAGACACTTTTTAATAACCCACAATTTGCATAGTCTTAAAGGTAAAGCAATAAAAAAAACTGTACTTACATAAGTGGGCCCCATGAAGAAAATAAGATGCTAAAAACATTGGTATAGTATTACATTTTTTAAATGTTGCTTTTTAATATCAATATTATTGTTAGGTTTTAATAAGCAGATTCAGTCTAATGGATGCCAGTGTTCTGACAGAATGGAAAATGCAATATTACTGTTTTGTTCACAAATAAGCTCAACCACAAATACCGTTTTATATTAAACCTTAGAAGTGGCATTTTTTTTAAGAAAATGTGCTTTAATAAAGTATTCGACCTGTGAAATACTTCAAGCTGGGTGCAAGCTTGCAATAAATGAGGCCAAACCATTATTTGTTCTGTCTCTTAACTCCACATGTTTGGTAACAAAGTGCCTCTGTGATTTGTTTTTAAAGGCTTCCTAATTCTACCGGATGAGATTTAAGATGATGCCCATCAACAGTTATGGGAAGAGTTTGGATCTTTCGAGGTTGACAGATGATGAAGCCAAGCACGTCTGGCAGGTGATCCAAAGAGATTTCCACCTGCGAAAGAAAGAAGAGAATAGACTAGGGTAAGACACTCTTGGTCACATTTTCATGGCATTAACTGTCAGAACATGTTCCAAAATGGCAACCTAAAAAAATTACTTTCCAGCATCTCATCGAAAAGGACTGATCACTGATTTCTTGATGGTTCTGTCTGATTATTATCCTCCTCATCTGAACTATTGCTTACTCATACTGTCGATCTGGTAAAACATAAGCAGTTTGCTGGTTTGTGCTTACTAGAGGTCTTCAGTCGTCTGTTCATCTGGGATTTATCATTTGATTAGAATCTGTGGAATGTCTGTCATTAATTTATACTGCTCGAAAATGGATGAATCTCAGGAACAGTTCCATGGCACTTAGCCTAATGTGAACCCATCTGATATAAATCTGAAATCATTTACTGTGGATAACTTTTCAACTTTTCCAAAGAGAATTTCTTTAAGTATACAGATGCTTTTTAAATAATCTTCAAATCACCAAAAAGCATGTCTAGGTAAATTGCTTATGCTAAGAACAGAGAAGGACTTTCGCTAAAATTAAGTTAATTGCCAATTTGTTTTATTTATCTCTTTGAAGGAACGGCAAGCCAAGAAAAGGTCTTATGAATGCAGTACATTGTGGTTATATAATCATATCTTGTGTGCGTACTGTCTGGACCATAACCATCCAAGGTCATGGATGTGCCCCATAGTCATGCTTACAGACATGTGGTACTACTTGTTCACGCCACCTGCATGTCCTAGCACTATCAAGTACTAGCTTTGCACGCAGCGCTGAAGAAAAATGCAAGTAAAAATCAATTCTTGTAAGGGGGCTGATGTCTATTTCTGTGCTGTCTTTCATATGTTGGATGAGTCTATATTATAAATTGTTTATTGTCTACTTTAAGTTATTTCTTTAAGGTTTTTAGATACAATTGAAAGTTAGCTAACAAATACAAAAAAATTAGAAATGATAGAAGTTAGTATCTGTGTGTCAACATATGAACCCTAATTTAAGGTCCCTTACATATATCGTTCCTTTTTTTGCCAGATATTCTTTTGTTTGCCTCACCAGTCGTTTTTATACTTTGGCTCCTCAGACCGTTTATCAACAGGCTGAGCTCATGTATGTCTAAATTCCAGTCATTTTATAGGAGGTAATAGGATTTGTCTCAGAATATTGAATAACATCACATGACTGACATTTTTCTCTCAATTCTCTCACAGTTGGAAGGAGGCTAGCTCAAAATAGTCCTCTGGAGATTTTGTTGTAATGTGGTGAGGATTTGTGATGATGATGATGATGATAAAAACAAAGATGTTCTTGGAAATATGATGTGGGCATGTGATGTGATGCATTGCAGACAGAACCTCATTGAAAATGTTAACAGAAAGAGAAAAAAAAGTGCTACTGCGAGCAGGTGATCTGCAAGTAAGCCAAATGAACTGTCTAAAACAATTCAAACTTTAATAATAATTATAAATATTATGTAGTCCACTACTGTTCATGTTCAAACACTACGCATTAATCAGATCAAATTCACATTCTCAAAACTAAATGCATTGTTAGGTATATAGGTGAAATAAGAGAAGGTGTTACTTAAAGAAAAAAAATACACATTTTAATATTTTTAATTTGTAAGCGATTTTCCCTTATCCTCTGTAAATTCATGCATCCTTTATAAACTGATTATGCTGTAATGTGAGATATTTCAGTCACACTTGGACTTTTGCTGAAGTGCTTTCAACCTTTGCCAAATAGTTGAAAGAGCCACAGGCACACAACCATTCAACATGTGGAGGAAAGCTCTTACCCGTTTTTATTTTTTATTAGAAGAGCAGATTTAGTAGAAATTACTTATATATCCCGTTTTAAATGCTACACAGCTGTGACACAGAGGGGTCATTGTGCTAGAAGGCCATCACTTGGGCCGTAAAGCTTGAGAAATTGGCACATTAAGAATGGAGGTTTTTAAAAAAATAAGGAAGACCATGGAACAGAATATGGAGTCATTTCCTCTGCTGACTTATGCTGATGATCCAAAGCAGTCTGGGCCCAATTGTTTGAAAAGGAATTTGATCAGATTTCAGCCATCAGACTGGATCAATTCTGGTAAATAAGTTGTTCAAACGAATACATTTCTTTCACTAACATTCAAATTAGGTGCAAACTTTCATCATGTGTTCTTTTAACTTTGTAGTAAGACTACAGCATAGGCTACCTTTCATCCAAAAAGAAAAGAAAGTTACAGAAAGTAACAAAAAAGATGTATAATATAATACCTCAACCAGCTGTCAATATCATACAAAAATATACTACATTAAATGTAACGGTCATTCATCATTGTATATTAATTAAAATGTCAAAATAGATTTTAACATTTGTGTTTCATGTTGTATGGATTTGATTGTTGCCTCTTTTATTCTTATACTGTAGCTAGCAGCCCACAATGAGTGTATTAAATTAAATTTAGCCTTTTTATTTATTTGGAATTGTTAAACATTTGTGCCATTTATTGAATATTTTAGACAACTGCACTACTGAACATTTAAAAAGTAAGTTAAAATAAGTTAAATGAAAAGAAAGTCATATATGCGTCAAGAAAATAACAAGGATTTTAGTTAAAATGTTGTTGTTTTTCTCTCCTCCTGACTGTCTAATGCCGAGTTCACACTGCACAATTTTTTAAAGTCATCAGATCACAGTTGTTTTCATACTGCACATGACTATCTGGGTAACATTTGATGAGGAAACATGATGAGGAAATAAGGGACATTCGCTTAACTTTAAAAACGCTTAACGTGGCTTAATGTACCTTAACGACCTTAATGTAGCTTAAATTTTATTTATAATAAAGACTTACCACTGTCAAAAGAACAAGTTCTTATTCAGTTTATAAAGTTAATAATATCATGTTAAGTGTTCACACCCATAGCCATTATAAGGAAACAGCTTAACGTAATATTATTAACTTTATAGGCTGAATAAGAGCTTGTTCTTTTGACAGTGGCAAACCTTTATAATAAGTCAAATTAGACAGAAGTTTGGTTTTCCCTGGTCGTTGTTAAGGTATGTTAAACCACGTTAAGCTGTTTCCTTAGATTGGACTTCTATAGGGGAGAAAACGTTTAACGTGATATTATTCACTTTATCTGTCGAAAATGGAATCGTTCTTTTGACAGTAGTTAGTGATTATTACAAGGAAGGTTTGACAGAAATTTGGGTTTTCCTCGTCGGTTTTTAGGTGCTTTAAGCCACATTAAGCGTTTTTCACGTTAAGCGTTTTAGAATGTGCCGGAAATAACACAAGATCACGCTGAGTCTTCCCTGAACACAAAATAATTAACAAATATAGTTGACAACATACTTTCTGATAGGAAACTTTTATATGCACAAATCTAAATAGAAAGTCAAACTAACGTTTTGTGCATTTTATAATGAGTTTAACTTTATTTCTTATAGTCTATAAAAGCCCTCAAATTCAAGAAAAGGAAAAATGCAATAAATCTTTGTCCTTTATAGAATATTATTTATATGAAAAAACGTAACTCCTTAATCTTTATTTAGCCTGTTATATTCTAAAAAAAAAAAAAATGTAAGCACGTTGTTAAACGACAGATCGATTTAATTAAAAAAAAAAAGTCCTCCCCAAACTTCCTGCTGCTGCCCTGTATCTTACTCTCCGATGTATGTTTCCGTCAGAACTCATACTCATTTCACATAGCAGGATTTTGAATCGCCGACATCTCCAGATATTTAGCTTACCAAATATTTGTGTGATTCTCTCTCGCGTGAACGAGCACCGTTTTGTATCCGATTTGAGGCATTTGCCGGCGATTTCGCAAAACCTGTCGACGAGTGAAAATCTAGTGCATTGTGATTTGCCTAATACCTCAACTCAAGCGTGGAGAAGGGTGTTCGTGCACAACAGGAGGAGCTGCAGTTACAGGACCCCAGTTCTAGGACCGCAGTTCTAGGACCCTCGTTTTTGTGACAGCGCCATCTACCGACCGAGTGATGTAATGGCGGCTGCTGTTTTAGGACTGCAGATCGAGGACCCTGGTGTAGTAATGTACATTGTATCAAGACAGTTTATTTATGTGATTTTTGATTCAAAATGCATCAGATGTTAATTACAAAGTGTGCAATACCTGCTTTGAGTTACAATTTAAACAAATTATAAATAATAATTATAAATGAAAAAAATATATATACATTTTTAAACAACTGAAAAATCTTGGTTTCTTGAATTATGCTGTATATTGATTAACCTACTTAAATGTAACTAATAACTCAATATCAGATCAAATAATGCAATCACTAAATTACAGCCAGATATTTTGAAGGTTGTAAAGAGGCAAGACAAGACTCAAGTATGATTTAAGAATATACATTTATTATTTATTCATGTTATTTTTGCAAAGACCCCCCCTTTTCCATCAGCCGCTGCATGGACAGAATGGCTCTGTGCTTCAACTCTTGAGAGAGAGAGAGAAATAACTAACATTTGTTAAGCATGTTCAACTATAACATATATGTCTGACTTAACACTTATGCACTGTTGAGTTGTAGAGAGAAAGAGAGCCACACGTAATATTCATGTGACTCATGTGACATGTGACTCTAAGTGCAAACTCCAAATTTGTAAGTATATAAGAGCAATACCCACCGATTGAATGATCTTCCTTCTTTCCTCAATTGTTTGTCAATCTTTCTGTTAAATTCTTCCACTTCACTGAAATAGTTATCAGAGAAAATTCACTGTTGTGTTAACAAAAATACCAGAAACAAAAGGGTGCAATGGGCGTTGTGCAAAAATAATTCATATTCTACTCTGACCTGTAGTTATAATCCGGACCAGAAAGGAAGATCTTCTCAGTCTCCTGCAAGGAGACATTCTGTAGAACAGCCAGTGCATATATGGTGGCCTATGAAAAACATTAACATAAATATACTATTAAACCACTTCTGAACAGCAAGCCATTATACATGGATCCATACATACTAATACAGGAAGCTGTAGGTAAATATTACAACTCACATCAGCATGTTTTTATCATCTTTTTATTTTTTATTAATGTGACAGTTAGATTTATTATAGTCATTAAAACTCAACAACGATTTATTAAATAATGACCACGAATTAAGAATGTTGTATTAATAACACTAGCACACAAATTCTTAATTTGTTGGGAATTAATTTGTAATTCATAGCTATCAGCGCTCACTTTGCACACTGTTTAAACTTTGCATGGTTTAAACGTTAAACGTCGTCCATCTTTAATCAGTGTTTAATCATCTTTAATCGGTGATCCAGGTCAGTGGATGGCGCTGTCACAAAAAACTAGGGTCCTAAAACTGGGGTCCTGAAACTGCTGCTCCTCCAGTTGTGCAGGAATGTATAGTTGGGGGCAAGCGTGTGACGGAAATGTTATGCCCCTTACCATAACGTGATGCCGTGTCCCGCCACTATGACACAAAAACAAAAGCAAACACCCACAACGCACTGCATATTTTGCATGTCTCTGTTTGTTAACGCACCTGATTCTGATAATCAGCTCGTTAGAAGAGAACTCTGTGCATAAACTGTGTTCCGATCGACGGTCCCTACACAGTGTTCATTGTTCCCTACTACTGAGCAGGGGAAATCTATTAAAGTTTACTTCACTTCGGAACATCCATTCAGGGATTTGCGCTGTAAATAAATGAATAAGATTTAAATTACGTCTGGCACACTTAAATGCACTTTGAATGGAATGTATAAGTTCGCTTTGAACTGGAATCATGGCAGAATATCCGGTGATGTCCACTTCACAGGGCACATATGCTTAAATAGAACAAACGTCTGAAGCGACAAGAGAAACATACAAAATGTGGTGGGGCGCGAGGACTATTATTTCATGTTTGAAATATGCTGCTTAACTAGTTACCACTGGAACAAGAGCCCACAACTCTTGTTTTGCACATTACAAATAATTATTTATTATTCATGCAGGGAACTCAAGACCAAAATAATGAAAGAGGACACCAAAAGAGAGTTGCTGGAATATCAGCCTAAACTCAGTGATTCTCTCTGCATCCGCTGTCTGCAGCCCTTCAAATTCCTTGTCAACAGCAAGCGCCAGTGTCTAGACTGCAAGCTATTTGTCTGCAAGTCCTGCAGCCATTTTAACAAAAAGGACCGTGGTTGGGTTTGTGATCCATGTCACATGGCCAGGTGAGTACCTGACAGACAAGTGAGTGGGATTTAGCCTATATCTATACATGACACATGTCAGTGGAACAACATACAGAACAAATTTTTGTGAAAGTACGTAAAAGGCAATTGTTTTAAACTGTCAAATTTAATTCAATGGGACAATCTATGTAAGAATGGTTTCTAAACAGTTTGGCTCATGTTTCATAAATAAGGCCCAATTTTGAGACTGTTTTACTTGGGCTATTATTCCAGTGCTTTGCACTGATGATTCATCCTCACCAGTTCTGCGTGCATTTAATTAAACCACAACCTTAAACAAAAGTAATTTCCTGCAAATAAACAGTTTGGAGGGGGGGAAAAAATCCTACTTTTCTCATGAGATCAGTTTGGATTGGCTGAATAATAAAATTGTTGTTCTTGTTTTTGTCTTTGTTCCTATAGAGTCCTTAAGATTGGCACTCTAGAATGGTTCCATGAGAATGTACGCTCTCGCTTCAAGCGTTTTGGGAGTGCAAAGGTCATGAATTCACTTTTCAAGAGGCTGAACAGTGACCGTGCAAGCTCTCAAACTGACCTCAGAGGTAGACTTCAAGAGCTTTTTTAATTGAGCAAGAGTTATTCATCTCAAGTAGTCCACAGATGTAATGTTTTTTAATTTGAGCATAATACAAAAATTAAGGACTTAGACTGGAATCCTTGCCAATCTACCCTGAAAATTGAACTATGAGAAATTTTGATCATTATGTTTGGGTAAGTCTAAGGAACAAGAATGTGCAAAAAATAATAAGTATACATTTGTTATGGTTAAACTGAGTAAAATAAAAATACAAAACTGACAGTTTTGCAAAACCAATACATAAATTAATAGGAAAATTTAAAAATCTATACTCTGATTGTAAAAAGCATTCAGTTGGACCAGGTAGTAAACTGCATTCTGTTTGTTCATTTCTATTCTAACAGGAATTTTATCCATTTAGAAAGATAGTTATTAAGAAATGAGATTTGATTCTTACTGTGCCATCAGTTAATATAAAACAATTTTTAAGCAATGTCTGACAGATGAATTACGGCAGGAACACTGAAGGCAGAGCTTAGAAGAGAGAGGCCCTCATAACTTTGATGGATTTAGTGAGGGATCCAGAGGGAGTGAGGGAGAGAGAGAACTGGCTGGGCCGAATCATCCATGTGATTTACTCCTTTAAGCAGTCACATGTCTTATTTCTCTCTGTGCTTGGACCAGAGTGCGTCTCTATTATCCAATTTTCAAGCTCTGTCTGTCCTAAATACAGAGGTCACTGAAGAAAATAGTTGTTTGGGTCAAATGAGATTAACGATGTTCTGAGACAAAAAAAATTGCAAAAAAAAAATGTTTTAATAATGTGCATAATATTTATCACAATACAAATACATGTCAAAAAACACTAACATGGTTGTTGGAATTGAAATTGGGAAATGTAGACTGTCTTGTTCATGGCCTCAAAAAACACCAATGTGGTTAACAGCCATTGAAATGTGGCTGTGTAGCTTTAGTTGAAGCCACTGTTTAATTCTTCTATTGTTGCTTTCAACAGCGGTTGCCTCCTGCAACCAATCACAGCTTATTTTCTGTCTCTTGTCTTCTGATGTTTAACTTTTCATCTGTCACTGTTCCTCCCTAACCCCCCATTTCCATTACATAGAGCCTCGAGATGATGACACGCACAGCATGCCTGAAGTTCACAGTAAGGAAAAAAAACGTTCTGTTCCTTTGTGATATAGACATTTTGAATGCTGATGTCATGCAAGAATCTAAAGTAATCAGTGAATGTTTCATCTGTCCAAACAATACAGCAGCCATCTGCTCTCACATCTTTGATTTAATAAAGCAAGGAACATGGAGAACAAAATGTCTGTGGAAGAAAAACATCTTACATAGCCATGAAAACAACTGAACATAGAACTGGTTCAAACATAGCTTTACAGTTATAAAAAGTATAATTTTTCATTAATTTTTTTTTTTTTCATTTTAACCAAAAAGAAAAATGTTGCATTTTAAAATATAGAAATACAATGAAATTAAAAATCATATGTTTTTAATTTTCAAATAATAGCAGTAAACAATACTGTTATGTAACTTCATGATTATAACTGTAACACTGATTTTCTATATACTGTATTTTCGCTTTAAAATGAGGTCATAGGGCAAAAAAGAATGTGTTATTAATTTATCATTTTAACCCATTCTAAATAATGCTTTGTTGTAACTAAATCTCATCTATGTTAGCTAGCTAGATAATGGTAAACATATTTAAGTAGGTCTTTAGTTTTGGACAGTGCTTATCTATCTGGCAGCTTCTACATTTGGACCTGTGAGAGAGAAAACCATTTAGTACAAAAAAAAATAATTATGTGGTAATTTTTAATGACAGGTCCAAGAGAACACATTTAAAACCTCCACTAAATTTAAAATGTGTTCGAAGAGTCAGACTCAGTAATCATTATAGTGTGTCTTGTCTGAGATCAAAGATTCATGTTTGTAACTCTTGACATCCTCACAGCTGGTTCTCTGTATAGCCAGGAAGATGAACAGTCTGAGCGGGTCGACAGACGCCACTTCAGCCTGGTAATGAACTATCCCTTAAAATGCCAGAAACTGATGTTATTAGCATAAAAGGAAAACTAGAGGCTGGACCAGTGCATCAGTTTGTCAGCAGTTCTTTCAATTAAACAGTAGTGTGAGATCGCCCTCTGGTGCTCAAATTTTATTTTAGTTTTAACAAATTCTTTTTTCCTCCCAGTTAGGACTGGATTCCCCTTTGTTCTTATTATATAATTTTGATTCTTCACATTGCCACCTGGAGGTGGTTTTGAAGACCACATGAAAACAGACTATAATTTTAGACAGAATACCATGCAGCTTGTAGGCTATGTTCAATCCTTGTTTAAACGTGACTCAATCTCTTTGTTTAGTTTTATAGGCATGAGAGTAGACAGGAAAGAGAATGGAGAACAGGACTAGGGCATGAATTTACTCTGCATTATCACATTTACTTTAAATTTGATTTAAGTGTTTGTTTCCCTCATGTATTTATTTATTTTTTTCTTAAAATATATTTCACTTTACATTTATTTGTTATTGTGAACAGGTAAGTATGAGATTTTATAGGTCAGCTACCTTTATTTAAAGTTAATATAGATGGATAGATAGATAGATAAGTAGACAGATAAATATTGGATGAAAGTTACTTTTTTTGATATTTAGGTCCTAGAGAATTAAAAATAACCATTTTCTTTCTCTTTTAAGATGAGAAAAGGCAGACGGCTACTCCCTGTTGATCCTCTTGATTTTAATCTAGGTGTTGAGAACCCTGCATATTCTCGACCTCCCATACTTCTGGTTTGTATGTTTATGTTGTTACACATCTGATGTGAGATATAAAGCCACATTTCATATGTCAAACATATAAGGCATGCAAAGAAACAGTACCCTTAAAAGTTTCTTCAATGGCAATGGCCAGCTGCTTTGAATTTTATATTGTAAGGGCAAATGCGTTAGTTTGGCAATAAAGAATACACGGTTTGCAATAGTGTGGAAAATTTGGGATTTATTTACCCAGTGTGATAAAGAAATGATTCAAAGTGCTCCCACTGAGCATTTTCTGACTGCTAACAGTGATAAGACTGTGTGTTGAAATCTTGATTATTTTTCTCACTGAAGCAAATCATCACCAATTTAGTCATGCCATGCTGTCCCATCAGGGTTTGTTTCCTTTTGTTTTCAGTACAGACTGTTAGAGAATTGGTATACTAGACAATAATTTATTTTAAAGTATTCTGAAAATTTTGTTTAAGCACATGCAATATGTGACATTTATTTAAGTTTTTTTTTTTTTTTTTATTCCTTCCTTTTTAAAGTATTCAGGTAGCCAAGAGAAAGTAACCCAGAGTAAGGATTCAGTAACTGAAGACGACTGGTCCACAGCCCTTAAAGAGATCCTGGAGAATGGAACTCATGGTAGAGGTGATGAGACGAAGGAAATGTTGCAAATCAGCCAAAGAAGTCTGGACAAACCTTCCCATTTTGGTAAGATATGCTGTCTGCTTCCATTTCCCTTACAGATTTCTGAGGATTTATATTTTTCCAACACTCTGTAGAGGTGAATGGGTTTCCCCTTCAGGCCATCCCATGTTTTTTCCTACTGTCAGCAAGATTTAGGCTACCTTGTGCTGGGAATTTTAAACCTAACACACTATAAACACTGTTTAAAACACTACAAAATAATTACAGTAATCAAAAAGTTCCTGACATGACAAAATCCATTCAAGGCTATTTGGATAGACTCAGAAATTCTTCTTTACTTTAAGTATTTGCATCATAAAATAACAGTCAGTGTTTTGTTTGCACTCTGTAGATGACTGCACACCACATCTAGAACAGAGGATGACAAAATCTCGTTCCCTCTCTAAGATGAGCATCTCTTCAGCTGGCAGCTCTAACTATCACTTCCCCCGTGAGCCTTCTTACAGCCTGGAAGACTCAGAAGATGACGATGAATCTGAGATGCACATCATATATAGTCCTGCCCCACACAGGGAGCACTCACCAGATGAGGTTCCTCCACAGGTAAAGTCAAAAAGTCATGACAAAATCTGTGGAAATTATGACTTGTAAAAGTGATAAAACTGCACTTCATAGCATCCTTTAAAAAGTTCACTCTGATACTAGATTATTGAGCTAAACAAGCGTATGTCAGCAATCGAGACTCTTCTGAGCCGTTTGGAGCAGAAACTCATCTTGCCGGTAATTGGGGGATCAGCAGAACAAGTAAGTTCGAAGTAAATCTGCACCAGCAGCAGGTTATTATTTTAGGTTTTTTAAATAAGATGCTGTAAATATATAGTTTGGGGTCTGTGTGTTTTTGTTCTTTTTGAAAGAAGTGTCTTATTCTCACCAAGACTGCATTTATTTGATCAAAAAAAAAAAAAAACTGTAAAAACTGTATTGTTGTGAAATATTATTCAGTGTCACATGATCCTTCAGAAATCATTATAGTATGCCAGTTTGGTGCTCAAGAAATAATATTTTATTATTATCAATGTTAAAATTTGTGCTGCCTTATTTTTTTTTGCTGGATTCAATAGAAATATTTAAAATCTTAGGATTCAACAGAAAAGTTGAAAAGAACAGATTTTTTTTAAAACAGAATGTTTATATAAGAATGTATATGTCTTTACTGTTTGATTAATTTAATGCATCTTTGCTGAACTTAAGCTTTTTATTTCTTTATAAAAAATAAAAAAAAAACCTTTTGGATGGGACTGTAGTACTCAGAAAAAAATACAAATAAAAAATAGCAGTATTCTTTTGCTATTAGTGTCTCAAAAAGAGAAACCATAAAATAAATAGGGCACAGTTTCGAAGAAATAGCATGAAGACCCTCCTTTCTTTTAATTCTCATGTAGTTCTTCTGCTCTCCCTTTAGGTTGAGCATAAAGAGGAGGATCTGTCTCCAGCTGATTTAGAGGAGCTTGAACTCAGGAAAAAGCTTGATGAACTTACTGAAAACATAAGTGACAAAGGCTCATCTGATGAAGAGGATGCAATAAAACCTTCAGAGGACTCTCCAAAAAAAGGGGCAGTTTATCATGCTCCAGCTATGAGAGGAGCTTCATCTGGACTTGGGAATGTCAGACATGAGTGGCCTCTTGAGGTTGAGTGGGTAAGAATATAGAAACAGTCAGCAATAGCACTAAAAGTACCGCTAAACATAAAGTGTGAATATTTATTCACATTTCTTAAAATTGTTTAACAATTGTTTGGTTTAAACAAACTCTTCTGTTCTTTCAAATTGTATACTTCAGAAAGGAAAGCCAAATGTACCTAAATCCTTAAAAAAGCTGAAGAAGGTAAGGTCCTTTGAGTTTAGCAACACAACCAGCTGTGAGCTGTCGCAACTGGAGGGTAAAGTTGCAATGGCAGTGGCCAGTGTCCAGAGCACTCAAAGTGGGGTATGCCACTCAAAAAAAAATTTTCAATCTTCCAACAAAGTCATAACTCTCCACATCTTGCCATAACCGTTTGTTAATCATTGCTCTTTTTGTGTAAAGGTTACAGACATTCAGAAAAGAATCGCTGCTTTGAGTGCTGCAGGGATGACGGTGGAGACGTCCCGCAGACGGGTATGTAGCAAACACATTTATTTCTGTTTAGTTTTCCAGAAAACTGGCTGTATAGGAGCAGTTACTCAAACTTTAATAGAAACAAATTTCTATTCTTGGTACATTTTAAGCTAAATTCTGTTGTGTTTACAACATCTCTTTGTGGCAAATTCAGAAATAGGTTAAATGTAGTTTTCTGTCCTCCTTTTTCATTCAGACTCCTCAGCCATCAAGGACATTGCATGAATTTCCAATAAGTAAGTGTAAAGCTTTATATTGTAGTTCATTAACATGATCTGTCATTTATATTTAACTTGATCATATTTGTGTTAAAAGCAAAGAGTACATCTTTTTCCACACAATTTTGTAAAAATGACAATTATTTAACAAAATATCAAACCAATTGTATTATTTTAAAGATTTATTTTAAGCAAAACATTTCACAAACAGCAGTTTGTCTGGTATAAGAAATAAAATAATTTCTAAACTACAACTAGACATGTAAACCTAGTTTTATTTCAGAGTCCAGTGATTTCAAGGCATTAAACTGATAGCAATCAGAACCCTTGCTCAGCTTCTTGAACAAATTGACTAGGTTAGGATGGGAGCTGTAATGAAATTGAATTGAATTGCTTAACATGTTGCTTTTTCAGGAAGTCACCAAAAGCTGTTTATAATAATGTTCTTTTTGTTTTCTCTGAAGGAGGCAGCAATGAAGCAAGATCTCTACGGAAGCTTGTCTTGTGAAGCAACTTCAACATACTAGCACTCTTTCACATATTTTTAGTAAGCCATGATGGTATACAAACTCACAGAACATTGACAGATTGACATAAGCATACTTCATATATTAGTAAAATCAGCTGCAAGGGCTTGTGGGATTTCCAGCTTAATAATATATAATTAACATAATTTTTCAGTAGATGAGTGTCAAATTATTCTGAAAAATAAAACGTTCACCTTGTAGCATGTGTTGTTTCTTAGAATTATGCACACATTAGAAATTGTTTGTCTGCATTACACTTATTAACTGTTGTCATTTTGATAAAATCTCGATATTTATATGAATAAAATAGTATTTAATATCCTAATTTAGATTTCTATGTAGTTTATTCGATACATTTTAATGAAATATTGTATCTGATATATTTTTCATATTGTGTGTTTGTTTTTGTTCTGCTAAATAAATATCTTATACTGCACCTTTTCTTTAATGTCAGTGATGTATTAATGAATCAGTCAGCACTGATAAATTGTCAAAGCTCAATTCCAATAATTCCTGGTTATCATGTTCTCTCTATCCAAATTGTGACACCATTTTAATTAGTGTAATGTTTTTGAGTACATGTAAGCTGTGCAGTCTTCACCCTCCCCCAGAGAGGGTATAAATTGCTGGGTCAGACTATCAGTAAATCCAGATGAGAATATACTCAGCCTCTGAGAACGACTCAAGAAAGATGCTCAGAAGTTGTCTTATACTCACAGCTATGACAAGACTGTAAGACTACAAATCCTCTGAAAAACTGCTACCTTGAAGACACATTTATGTTTCCTCTGCACTCAAGGATCATTTTAACTGACAGCTGAGGATCACAGAATAAGATTCCAAGAGGTGAACATCTTACAACATCCTGTAAGTTTTAATATATTGTAATTTACTAAATGTGGACTTTTACTCCAATCTTTATTTCCAATTAAAAATCCTGTTAAATTACAGTATATACATGAGAAAATGTAGCCACCTCAAATTAACATTAAACAAAAAAAAGAAAAAAATATGTTTGTACAATTTTTATGATTTGTAGAAATGTGAACATATAAACAAGTGGAAAGCATTTCTAAAGAAGACTAATGAATATGCTCCAATTTGCCATTCATACATTCTTTCTTACAGGTGACATTTCTCTCTGTCTAGAGACAGACACTAAGCCATGGCTGTAAATCTGTGCGCTTTGCTCTGTATTCTTATGCTGTTAGCATGTTTTACACAGCCTAAACCTCATGATGATCTACCATTACGATCAATGGAGATAAGAGGTATAATTTTATTCAAAAACAATGTAAAATTTAACACACCTAGCAATTTGACCTAATACCTAAAAATACCTAATATTGATACCATTATTTTTCTGTAGATCCGAACATTGATGCAATGTGGTATAAAGGCAGGGGAATACGACCTGTTGGGAGATTTGGCAGAAGAATGGCACAAAAAGGTGAAGGATCGTATTTTGGAAGGCACAGGTTCTGCTATCCCGAGGTTCTGGCTGTGGACTGACAACTCAAAGATAATTATATATTGCATAAACTGATTCAGACACACATCTAAGTGAAATTAGCTTAAAAACATTTAGTTGATTAAATGGAAGTGGATCTGAATGATAATTGTACAAAATGAGACGGCATGCAAAGAGATTTAATTTCAAACTTTTCAAATTAAAGATGTGTCATTGTATTTGTTTAGATAATAAACTGTTTACAGATGTAGATTTATTTGGTGACTTCAGATTATTAGAACAAAAAACAAATAATACCACTTCAGGTCTTTTGATTTATACTTTTAATTTCAGTGTTTTAGAAACACAGGCTGGTGGAATGTTGGGGGAAAAAAAACTATTTATTTAAACTATCATAATCTGCAGCAAAGGAGTAGTACAGTATGTAGAGTATATGCAGTTTAATTCCAATGTCATTCTTTAACCAACAAACCTGATAACACTGAAATGTTGGAAGTAGTTATCAGCAGCAGCTTTCTCAATTTGTAACAATTTGTTGTCACTGTAACTGGTACTATGAAAAACAATAAATGTTATTAATCAAACCAAGTGAGATTAATTAAGAGAGGAATGGTCAGATGTAGATAGAATCTGTCTGTTCTATCTGTTTCTCGAAAGGCCATATGCATTTGAAAACTCCAGATGAATCCAAACAAGAGTCTTGGCCAAGGCAGTTCTTATAGTCTGTAGATGTGCAAACGCACCTTCAGCACATCCACCAATGGGTCATGTCCGTTCACTAGCACCACTGAGCATTCAATAGCAAATGTGTACAATAAAACAGACTACAGAATCTGTAGGAAAGACTTTCAGTGGTGGGCGAAA
This sequence comes from Enteromius mattozi, assembly GCA_032359235.1. Classification (NCBI taxonomy): domain Eukaryota; kingdom Metazoa; phylum Chordata; class Actinopteri; order Cypriniformes; family Cyprinidae; genus Enteromius; species Enteromius mattozi. Next base: position 10,686,178 of record JAUMHE010000056.1, on the reverse strand, counting down.
ACAGACTTGAGGTGAACACTCCAAATGCTCAGCGGTCCAAAGAACGTTTCTGGATGGCTTCAATAACAACGTTTTTGAGTAGGGCGATTACAGAACGAGGGTCTTCACTGCTCACCACAGCACTGCCAGATACGATCATGTTGGCTCCAGCCTAAAAAGAAAAATTGTAGTAATGACTAAAGATGAGTTAAGCACTTCTTCAAATAATCTCTTGCTTTGTCTATTCACACAAATGAATATGTGTGCAGTAAAGGGCAGCTATACCTCAGCACATCTGTGGATGCTGTCTGGACCGACTCCTCCATCCACTTCAATGTCCAGAGAAGGGAACTGACTCCTGAGCCAGCTCACCTGTGGAGATACGCAGCTTTAGTGTATTGTCTGAGGAATCTAAATGAGGCTTATAGATCGTACACTTGTGTACCTTTGGCATCATATCTTCCATAAACTTCTGACCACCAAAGCCAGGCTCTACAGTCATGACAAGAGCCATATCGATCTGCCCAGCCCATGGTGCCAATTCCTCAACCGTTGTTCCAGGTTTAATGGCAAGACCAACCTGCATCAAAAGCATGCGTAAGACAATTCTAGATTCACAAATATAAGATTTTTATCAAAATAAGAGTTTGCTGACACCTCCTTTAAACCAGCTAAATTACTTCTGTTCTGCCCAAATTAAATTCTTACAAGTCTTAGCCTCAATTTAATGCATGCAACTTATAATGGGTTAGGAAAAAAAATATTATTTTATTAGTCAGCAGAGGGCGCCATAAGATCATAAAGCCACAAAACATAATATGACTATAATATTAACAAAAATATGCTTAAAATAAATTAAATGAATAAAATCATTTAATTTACATTTTTATATGATATTCTTTCTCTACATTTCATGTGCTTAATGCAAATTGTTAAGCATGTTAATCATTATATATACACAAAATTGGCAGTTCTGCACAGACCTTCATGCCGCTCTCCCTGATTTCCTTGATTAGGTTACCAGGGTTGGTCGTGGCTTCTAGATGGAAAGTGTACTGATTAGCTCCTGCTGCTGCCATGGGCTTCACCCATTGCTCTGGCCTGGATACCATCATATGCATGTCTGTAATAAGGCAAAGGGTCAGCAAAGCCTTTAAATCTACAACAAAGCAAACACTGCAATGTTCTACTTATCTGGTTTATCCAAGACTCAATGTTTATTTAGGAATACAGAAAGAGACTGAAAACGTGAAAGAACCCAGTGTCTACTTTAGCAGATTACTAACAAAACTGTCCCGAAGAACAGGGCCAATTTGTGTGCAGCTCACATGAAACAAACTAGAGGCAATTTTACAATGACCAAACTCACCAAAAAATGGATCAGGTCCGATACTGTGTCGTAAACATTCCACCATAGGATGTCCAAATGTGATGTTTGGAACAAAATGCCTTAAGCAAATTTAAAGATGAAAAAAAAAAGTAATACTTCTGTACAGCAAGGATGAATTTAATTTATTAAAAGTAGCAGTAAAAACATTTATAATATATATATATATATATATATATATATATATATATATTTATTTATATATATATTTACTTTCCTCAAATAATTACCCCCTCACGCCCCCCAAAAAGTCCTGACAAAAGATATTAAGCAGCCCAACTGTTTTCAGCATTGCTAATAATAATAAAAAGCGCACCAAATCAGCTAATTAGAATGAATTCTAAAGAAACATGTCACACTGAAGAGCATGACTTTTATATTGTAGCATGTATACATTTCATACAATAATTTGGGCTAAAAGTCTGAATGCTTGCTTGGTTGATCCAGTGAACACTTCACTTTGTATACTAATTTAAAAAGGGAAATAGGATTCCTTAAAATTGTTGCACAGCGTGGGTGAATGTGACAAAATGTGGGATAACTACATGTTCTTGGTAACGTTAATTAAAATGACTTGAGTAGTTAATGGTATTGGTTCTCTGGGCCACATGATCGCTATCAATGCAGGTCAACGTTGGGTGAGAAACTTAGATGAAGAATTGCAAACTTTATTCCTCACCCATCCATAACGTCAAGGTGCAGATAATCAGCACCGCACTCCATCATTCGCTCACATTCCCTCCCGAGCTGCGACAGATCGCTGCTTAAAATAGACGGTCCTATCTTCGCCGAGTACGCCATGCTGTCTCTGCCACTGCTGCACACTTCCTGCTTTCACATGCGTCTTTCAAAACAAAAGTCGTGCGTCGTGTCATTATCGCCGAGAGGTGGCGCGATTTGAGCATAAGAAAACCTTCTGATATCTGAACCTAAAAGACAAAAATATAACAATACACCATTTTCCTCTCAAAGGCGTGGTTTCTAATTCATCAGGTGTTCTGCAAGTAGCTTAAAATTTGACATAAGCATATCACTGTTCATTAATTGAAAAATAATATTTTGGTGATGTGAATGTTTAAATGTAGAACTACAGTGAAGCGAACAAAAAGTCAGGTTTTCTTGATCTGCAGGGTGTGCAGATGCTTTCGTTTATTATTTACCATATAAGATGAATCAGGCATTATAAGCGTCCCATTTCAGGTTCAGTTTTGGTTAACGTGGATATTATTTTGGCTTACAGCTTTCACTGATGTCTAGTGGCTGTGATGAGCTTGACTGTTTACAAAAGGACATCCTGAAAGCCTCTCCTTTCCGATCCTTTGAGTCTAGCTGATAACTCGGCCTGTGATGGATTTGTCCTTTTCCCATCTCCTCCTCCAATGTACTTCCATCTCCACGGAGGTAAATACCTTCAATTGTCTTTAGAATTGTTTGTCTTCCTGAACTCGAGATGCTGTAAAGAGATTTATGAGCTCAAACAGACCCTACATATTCAAAAGAAATCCTTTTCATAAACCCCTTTGAGCTTATGCATTGAGAAAGCATGTGATTCTGAGACACAAAAACACTGGACAAAAAACAAAACAGGTGGGCTTTCGGGAAATATTATATACAACACTCCAATTCCATTTTTATTTATTTATTGCCAGATAGTAAGTACGCTAACCTGATTTTGCCAAGTGCAAGATGTTCCTTGGTCAACATCTTTGTTGACCCTGGGAAAACATTGTGATTAACCAATCAGATTTGAAGTTTACAGTTTTTGTGAAGTTTAGGCTTACAATCAGTGGTTGGTGCTTGTACATCAGTGTCAGTCATCTATCATTAAATATGATTTTAGGCATTACTCATGGGTAAGGGTAGGTTTAGGTGTAGAGATATGGTCAAGACTATATTTTTTCATTAAAATGTTGTCCCAGGGTCAACAAAGTATGTTGACCTAGGGACACATAGTACTTGGTAAAATCAGGACATGCATAGTAAGTATCAATATGTAACATTTATCACCCCATATAAGCACACTTATACAGTTTAGGAAACTTTTATATGTAAAGCTCCATATGATGGAAAACTATGCAACAACTGTATGAAAATTTGAATGGAACAATAAAAGGAATAAGCATCTGTTTGACCCAAAGCCATCGATAACAAACTGGTCCACGATGAACATTTATTAGCCGTGCCATATCACAAGAGAAAGGGATAATAGGGAATGCATCCTGTTTTATATAATGGCATGGATTATAAGTGAATTTGATTTTGATAAATTTTAATCATATAAAATTGGATATCATGCAACATTTAATTTAAACCCATGGCCCACAGTCAAGTTTCATTTTTGGGCACTTCTGTCATAGGTCAATGTCTATAGTATTAATCTAACTTTCTCACTGAATAAAAATAATTATGTGTAGCACAAAATGTTGATTTGGCGAGAGCACCATCTAAAATCCTTTGGTTCCTGCTATGTACAGTATCTGCAGGGAATGATGGTCTACATTGCCTCTGGGAATAGACTTGGCTTCTCCTATCTCATTCCTACAGGCTCTGACGTGAGAAACACTGTCTCAGCTGCGTTCCTCTGATTTCTCATATTAGAGGACAGCACTAGTTCTGCAGGGGTCCGATCTCTGAGCCAACACAAGAAACAGATGGTAAAAAATGAGAACGGAGGATGGGTTTACAAAGCTACATTATTCCAAGTTTTTGCTGCAAAGTATCATTTTAACAAAAGGAACAGAAATCATATTTTTTGCATGTCTTCTGCTAATGCCTGTATGGAAGAATTCAGTTTTGTTCAATCTCAAATTACTGTGGTATTAACACAACAAACCAGAACTTTTATTAGATGAGACAGGGGTCAAGTATACATACATTTCTGCTCTTTGGCAGATACAATGTAACATAACTTTGCCATATGCTTCTGTGTTACTTGCAATCATTATAAATACTATTTTACTAATAATATTTATGATATGCTTAATATGTATAATAGTTTTTTTTACTTTTAAAGCAACATCTGATAAAGCTTCTTGAGATTTAATGAACAATGTTCTGTTGTGATCAAATCTGCAGAAAAATGCTTGTAGCTGTAGGCAGAGTTTCTGTTTGGTTAGTATTGTGGTGCTGTGGTTTGGATCATGTTCCTCCTGGTGAGTTTACCTGTCATGCTATGCCACTTTGATGAATGATGCCTTCAGGGAGTCTGCAGTCACCTGTTTGTTTATTGATGTAAATGGAGCTGGGTACTAAACAGGCCAACTGAAACAGTCAATGTTTTAGGAATGAGCCTATACTGAAGTGAAAAGGCCGTTAAGGTTGACAAATGTGTTGGCAAAAAACAAACAATCTATTCTAATGAATATGTCCAATATGTAAATGAGTTGTGTGAGTTTAGAGTAACCCCTTAGCATTCCTAAGGTCTATTTTTAAATAGGATTTGTACAATCAAATAATCAAATAAAACAATCAAATAGTTCCTATTAACACTTTAGGGACCAATTTTCACTAGTTGCTGTTAGAATGATTACTAAATTGGCTGTTTATTATTAGTAGTTTAAAAATCATATTAATAACCTTATTCTGCATGACCAACTTAACAGTGATGTTTCTGACTGTAATAAGCAGCAAATTAGAAGTAGTTCATTGTAGCCGTAGTTAATTGTAATTAAAAATGTGATCATTTAGTTTAAAAAAAAAAATATATATATATATATATATATATATAGTTTTAACCCAGAAGATTTCCAAGCTGACTAAAGCCAGGGTTACATCAAATGAATGCTAAAGGCTCAGAGGCTGGATAAAAACATACATACGGTACATACATACAGTATATAATGCATATGATATAAAGAAATGCGTAATGTACAGTCTGGATTTGCACTGCCACAGGATTTGACTGCCACCAAATAGGATGGAGGGGGGCCTATAAAAAAATAGGCCTGTGCATTTATAAAACAACCCTTTGGTTTGTTGTAGAGTTGACATTATTATTATTATTATTATTAAAAAATATACTGGTTTGAAGTGTTTGTATGAGAGTTTGCAGGGTCACAGTGGGAATGGCATTGCTAGAGAAAGCATAGACAGATTAAAAAGTGTCAAATGTCAATGTGGAACAACCTTTTTACTTTGCTGAATCACAGAGCTGTCATGGGGTCTTTGTCTGATTCAGGGATCCGCTTTGGGACACATGGACATGTGGATGAATGGAAAGAATAGTGGGTGGGAAAAACCTGCTTCCCTAGTTTACTAATCAAGTTACAGTTTCTGTGGGAAACACAATCCTATACATATTTAATTCATACTGTATGAGCTGATGTTTGTGGTGAATGTGAAAAAGGATAGAGGATTGTTCTCTTCCTTTTACCAGAGCAGACCAGAGGTTCCTCTGGGAATTTCATCATCACACACTTGATTCTCACTCATTTCTCCTTGACTGTGGGTTCAGTTATTCATCACTTAATGAATGCTTTTTGTCCAAAAAAGTGTCTTGATCAAGGTCTCAGTGAGGAACTGAGAAATTCTCCATTTCATACATCTCTTCCCTTCCAGGTTTTAAAATAAGAACCAACCAAGAAATTTAAACTGTGCCACCACCTAATTAAGAAGAAAAAGAAGTTCATCATTCTGTGGAGAGAACAGACAGGATGTATTATTCACAAAACAATATATATATTTTTATAGGCCTAATGACAGTCTCCCGTATTGAATTTACAGTCTATTTTAGAACTGCAGGCGGATATTATCTCTAGAATCCTTAAAGGGGTTGAATATTATGCATTAAAAAGTGATGATACAGTATGTTTGGCTGGAGCCCAAGGGACAACATTAGGTCACTGATACTTTGTGAGTCAAATTAGAGCAAAAAATGATCTGTTCTTTAAAAAGTCATCTTTGTTTGGTTTTTACTCCTACATAACCACAGTTTGTGACCTCTCTTCTTCTGATTCGTGATATTAAATGAAAAACTCTAGAACATGAATGTATTTGCCACCAACAGGTTGAAAAGGTAAAGCTTTTATAACCACTTTTCTGTAAAGCTTCTGTAAAATTTCTCGATGTATGACAAGTAGAATGCAGTGAACTTTGCCACTCACTCACAGTTCTTCTGAAAATTAACTGTTTTGCTTTAAATAATGGTTCAGCTGTAGTTCAATGTCACATATCCACATCTTATGAATGATGTAACTGTACATGTGTAGACTTGCCAGTTGATATCTGTATCTGTGAAGGTAATAGAGAGATGGTGGAAAAGGATTCACCCGTAACGAAAGCATGGAAGAAATAAAATGAGATGTGAGCTTTCAGTCATCCTTACCAAATACAGTACAGTATCCTTTCAGCTTCCTACAAAACATTCTGACTGAGGAAACTTTTGAGAAGCTGATACAGTTTTGTAGCCTTCTATGTCAGTTTTTAGACAATACTTTAAATTTCAGTATTTCGTTATCATATGCATTTATATCCACTTCACCTTGACTAAAATGCTATAAAGCCTTTCCAAATAACAGATTTTTCCTCAGCGGTCAACTATAACTCATCAATGACATGGCAGTAATGTGAGACATCAATATTTGTAAAGCAAAAGTGAAAAGAGAGAACAATACCTCAGGGTTGTGGCCTTGACACCAGCAGTTAGGGTGGAGACTATTGAGGAGAATTCTCAGAAAGTTTCACTTTAAAAAACTGCCACAACTGTCACCATTAATAAAGTTCATGTCTTAATCTCCTTGTGTCAGTATCATACCTGTAGCTTATATCTGTAATCATTTGCAAGTGCAATGTTCTGCAGCTTGTTAGATGCATCCTGCTAACAAGCTCTCCCAAAAACCTATAAACCTACTCAAGAACCCTTTAAACTATATACTCAAAATCTCTGCAAAGAGCTACGTGGGACCACCCAACTCTTAAGAGACTATATCTGTCATTGAGCTGTACAGAGCTGTTAAGTTTCCACTCCAGAAATCCTGGAATTGCAATTTTGGAGTAAAACAATATATATAATTAAAACTTTTTGTTACAACATAATCTTACCTCAAATATGAATTTTGATACCATTGAGTATGTTAAAAACGCAAGTTGCTTACAAGTTGCTATAGTACATAACTTCAAGTTACAACTACTACAAGAATGTGACTTTACGTGTGTGTGACGAACATTGTAAAAACAAGCTGTCATCAGCCATCAGCAGTATTAAATGAGATGTAAACGTACCTAAATCTGCCATACATTCAAAACATTTTCAAAACATTTGCCATTTTTATGCTGAATTAACAAATAAATTGGATGTAATCAGATGTTATGATATTTATTGTGTTGTGGAAAAGTATGAGAACTGACACCAAACAACAATGTCAAAAAGCATAATCTTCCCTTGTCAGTTTCTGCTGAAGAATCAAAGTCCCTGTAATGACATCAAAGTCATATTGTGTTTTCATGAAAAGATACTGCAACTGATGAATCCAGGGCTGACATGAAATATAGATTAGGCAAATGTGCTCCTGACACAGACATATAAACACTTACACTAATAAGAGATGAAGAATCTGAATACATGATTGTGTGTTTAGGTTGGACATGTGCATTTTAGCATTTTAACATGTGTCATGTAATGTGTGCTTGGGTGTGTATGTCTGGTCTGGGGTTTTGTGATGTTTTGATAAAGTTGGTTTGCAGGATTAAAATTTATCCTCTTGATCGTGCATGTTCATGTTTTACAGGATCACTCTCATCAAATATCCTTGGCAACTGCAAAATCGCGAACAGTATCAGCTGACTCAAAGACAAATCTTTTTAGCTTTGTTGTAAAACCAACAAACACAAATACCGGCTGTTCACATTACACGCCATCCTGGGCTGTTCATTCAGCCAGCATGAACCAGTGGCTCTCCGCCTTGTTCTCAAATCCCTTTTGGAGCACCAGCCAAACCACAGGAGGAGACCAAAATGAAAAACAATATTTTTCCTGTCCAAACAATAATGAAGGGCTAAAACGAAATAGCAGAGGTCTACATGACAAATGATCTCATTAGACTAGTAATATTGTTTTTGTACAATATTCAGTTCCAAAAAAACGGTTAGTGATGGACTTTCATTTTATATTATACTATATAATATTATATTAGACGGTACCTTACATGTATTTTACTATTCACAACAAGGTATTTGTCTTCATGGTCTCTGGATAAAGGTTTGTTTCTCTATGTTCTTGTGAAATGCTCCATGCTGTGATGCATCAATCCTTTTGTCTCAGCACTCGTTAAAAATTTGCTGTTCACTGTCTGTGCTTTTGGGCAGCCTGTAAACTGAGGTCCTGTGTAACAGAAAAAAACTGCTGTGAGTCATGACCTGCTTCAAACTGGTGGTCTACTTTCTTTTCCTGTGTGAGTTTAACACAGACACAGCTTACATTCATGACAATGTTGTGTTTGAAGGAATACATTTTTATGAAGTGTCATTTTACGATGTTTGAAGTTTTTGAAGTGCCTGACAGTTGTGTTGTATTGTGGTGTCATTTTCCCGACATCAACACTTTGAACATGACAAAATAAATTAATAGCTTCTGAGAAAGTCACAGAGGATGTTTTGGGATGAAAATGTGTCACATTATGACTGGTGCCAAAATAGAATTAAAAGATTAGTAGAGACTGAATCCAAATGAGTTCAAGAAGAGTTAATCAACTAAGCTGCTAATTATGGGAAAACTATACAACAATAACTTGTTTGATGCTCAAAGTGTGGGCCATACTGAATGAGTTAGTTTGACATTGCGTTAACTTCGTGTTTAATCCATAATCATGCTGTGGTTCTTTATGAAAGATAAAATGATTAAAAACTTTGGGACAATAATATTGCACCATTTTATTGCAGCCAGCCACTTTCATATATCGTTTTTTTTTTTTAAAGAAATATAAGAAACTATGGGTTTATAAAGAATGATTTGGAAAAACAGCAGTAATATGATGTTGAATTATAACAACACAGCTTTTGAACAACCATGGACTGTGTACAGAAGTCTGTCTTTTAGAGTCAGCTGCTAATGCAATTTTAAGAGGTTTTGCTCAGGTGTCTAAATACAGGAAAGCGTTGAAAGTATTATAAACTTGACATTGGTTAATTTCAAATTAGCATAAATCAGACTCTCATGTGTCCTTGTTCTGCCCCTGCGTCTGTTTGATGTGGAAATGCTGCTCTAGCTGACTAAGATGGAAAAAAAAAAAAAAAAGAAAAATCAAGGTAAAAATGGTTTTTACTGAGTTCCACTGAATATGCTAAACCTTTTCAACTTGGTTTTGGTACCTTTAAAGGCTAGTAAATGTTTAAAGACTTTAATTCCATTTAAAAAATACACTGGAGGGGTTTTATAACGTTTCACTGTAGGGTTTTAATTGTGTGTTTGTATCGTTTCTGCAAGTTACACTGAATTTATTTAACTGTCATATGAATTACCTGGCGTGTCCTTCTTTTGTGATTTTGTTTCACATGTGTTAAGAAGAATAAACCCAAGTTTATCTTCAGAATTGTTTTTTGTTTTTATATTGAACATTTCATTCTAGAAAGCTTCGTAGGTTAGTGTGAGATTTACTGAAAGAAGAGATGAGACAATACATTTATTTTCAGTCATTTATGTATCTCCAGTTTTATCCCTTTACATTTACAAAATGTTCTCCATATTTTTAACATTTTAGCTATATAGAATGTGGTTAAACCAAAAACTTCCACCACTGTTGTTTAAAAGTACTGTACTGTCTTGTAGGTTGTAGTTATTACCTTTAAGTTTTTATGATGCCCTTAGGATGTAAATAAAAAGGGGCCACCATTGTTGAACAGATGGTGAACCAGTTATACTACAGGGTTGATTTTATTAATCAAAGATAAAAGGTATGGCTAGATTAAATCCATATTAATTCCAGCACATGCATGGGTTAATCCTAACCATTCATCATATTCTATCAGATAGCATAGAGAAGCTATATATGCAAATGTGTGAGAGAAAACCTTTATAGAAGACATTTGATGTTTCATTATTAAATTACACTGAGACAAGGTCTATATTTAATAAGCATTGTGAATCAAATTATTTATTTCCAAGCACATTTAAGTAATCAGTGTTCCAACAAAACTCAAAAATAACAAAAAAAAAAAAAGTATGCAAGTAAAGATAAATATAACATACTTAACTTACTTTTCAGATAATTGAAATATACACACCTATAAGAGACTAAATAATGTTTAAAGTAAATGCCCTTCCAAATACACACATGAGGCCCTGTTACAAACTGAAACACAGTCATAAAACATCATATACACACATGAACAAAACCTACAATGAAGTGCAAACTCAGTCGCACATAAAAAATCCAGTTAAAAATAAGTTCTTTCTGACTTGTTCCATCCTTTAAAACATGTTGGAATGTGCTGTTGCTGAGTTCAGAATACAAAAGTAATGCCAATTCTCTTGCCATAGACACAAAAGCCACTCTTTTATCAAAGAAAGTGCTTTTCACAATTTAATCAGTAGCAATAAAGCTAAATATGAACACATTTAAGCAGAGAACTAGAGCTACATCATTATCCTGCTACATTACATACTGGAGCACTGTTATAAATAACACTTTATATGAACTTTATCACCATTTTAATGTTTTTTTAACCTTAAACAGCAAAATAAGAACATGCTTTATAGAAAGCATTTTCACACAGAAATTGCTAGTAAATATCACAAATAATTATGAATAGACAGCAGTAACAGTAAAAGTAACATGAAATTCAGATTTAGATTGACATTGTATTTTTTCTTGTAAAACTAATTCCAATAATCTATTTTATTTACAACTTTATTTTTTTTTACAAGCCTTAATTTTTGTATATATATATATATATATATGTATATATATATATATCATGTTATGATGGCTCAAAGCCATCAAATATTTTTAGGAAGTCATAATTGGACACAATTATGATACATCAAGCTGTAAAACACAAGTGGTTCAAAATGACCAAATTTAGGCTGCAAGTTAATTTGGAATCAATTCGTTGTTTGAGTGTTCATGGTTCAAACTTAGCATCTTATTTGGTGTCACTGCTTTGGTGTCATTTGCTGCAATGTTGACAGAACGCATGGTAAATTTGACCAGAATTTTACGAAAACATCTAAAAGTGGTTCTGATTTTACAAAATCCCATCAGTCTTTGGTACATTTCAAATGAATTATTCAGAATCTTTGGAGTCACTTTTGAGCATTTGCTGCAATTTGGCAGAAGTCTTTTAGTTCTAAATGTCAGGAAAACATTTCAGAGGAGTTCATGTTTTTGAAGCAGTGCAGAACTTGTTGAGTTCTTGTGTTGTGTTGTTTTTGAGGGTCCTAGCTCACAGCCGTCGGGGTGTTTTCCACCATTGCGTACTCCATCTCGGTGTCCTGAGAGCCCTCCATGAGTCGCGCCAACCCCGTACGTTTGGAATATTTAAAGATGAAGGCTTTCATGAGGTCATAACGGTAGTGACGGTGAGCAAAGCTGTAGACCACGGGGTTCACACAGCAGTGCAGCAGCGACAGGCATTGCGTAAGGTGCAGTGCCACAAAAAGGCTGTTCTCTGAACTGCAGCCCAATGGGAACACACCTAGCATAGCTAGTGCATCGGCTAACAGCACAGCATGATACGGTGCCCAGCAAGCTATGAAAACCATTATGTACGTGAAGATGACCTTCCTGCTCACACTACGATCCTGATCACCATTTGAAGAGGAATGAGAGGAAGAGGAAGCCAGAGCTTTTGCCAACAGCGCATAAAATACTGCTAGAACAGGGAAGGGTATGACAAAACCAAGAACCACAAAACTCAACTGAATGCCCACCATCCACTGCAAAGGGTTGTCTGGATATACAGGGTGACACAAAGTCACATGACTGTGTAGGGACTTTACGGACTGCAGGAAGTATGTGTCAGGTATTGAGGCGAATAAAGCAAACAGCCATGTTAATGCACAAACTAAACGACGTATTTGTCGTCCTCGTCTTTGAGAAGTCTCCCCCGAGCGGACCACCGAAAGATACCGGTCCACACTCATGCAGGCCAGAAAGAAGATGCTGGCGAAAAGGTTGACGCTGAAGAGTAGATGAGTGAGCTTACAGGCCGCATGGCCAAAGGGCCAGTGACCGCCCTGTGCCAGTGAGCTCACCCACACCGGGAGAGTAATGACCACACACAGGTCAGCCACTGCTAGGTTTAATATATACAAGTGTGTGTTGTGGTAATGACGCTCCGAGCGCAAGTTGACCCAAACTACTAGCGCGTTGGCGGCCAGGCCCACAACAAAGATGAAGGCGTAGAGGGTGCACATTGCATGGAGGAGAGCAGGACGGTTGAAGGATGTGGGGCACATTTGCGTTTCCACCCGTGAGTTGTTGTCACTGGCATCTGTGAGGTTTAATTCTTCCCACATGGAGAAGAATTCAGTCAATTCAGTGGCACTTAGACTCATCTTCTCATCTGGTATTGAAGACTGCAACTGTGGATGAGAAGAAACAGAAGTCAAACATCCTTCAAGATGATGTTCAGCTTTCTCTGTTATGATTAGCATAAAGTCTATGTCATCGGGTTATTAAATATAAATTAATTTAATTGATATATGTGCAAAATATAAAATAATGTAATGTAATAAAATGTATTTTAATATCATATATCACATTAATATCATGGATTAATGTTCGGTGTATTATTCTAAATATTTAAATTACATATCTTTCCTTAATAATAATGTATTAAATTTTAATGTGTTATGCATGTTATATTATTATGTTTATACTTTTTGCTGTTTCTTACTATTATGCGTTATATATCTCTTAATAGCACACTACTGCTACAAAAGATTTTAAATGAATGCAAGTATGTCTTCTACAAAATTAATTATTTTTAAAAAAAATATCCAAAAAATATATATATTAAGCACCAAAACTGTTTTCAGCATTGATAATGATAAGGAGTTTGCACTAATGGGCTAAATATATTCCAACTGAATTTTGAAATGTAATAAAATTGTTATAAAAAGTAACTTTTCAATTGTAACAATATTAAAAATAATACAGCTTTCCAAAACTCTTGCTTTCTTACGTGCATCTTTTGATTGTGATGTGAAGTATGACCTCTCCTGTGTTAGAGAGGTTTCATTCACTGGAATTACCTTAGAAAATGATTATAAGTCCCATAATAGGATTTAAAAACAATTGTCAGAAAACAAGCAAGCAATTATCTAAAAAAAAACTACCAAATCTGCTATGAACTATGAAATCTGCATCTGATTTGACAGTTGTTGTTTTGTTTTTGTTTTTTTCGTTTGAATCTTTTTCTATTATTTATTTGACATAAGACCTCCTAATCATAGAAGACAAACCAGTCTATAAGGCACTCAAGCATTACATTTTTTTGAAATTGCCACAGCATCCTATTATAATTTCATGGTTCATCTTGGCTAGAAAGTTGACACTACTTCAAAAGCCAAAAGCTGTTTGGCTTCCAGCCAGTCATCTTAAAGTACCCTTTAAGCTGGTTATGCTTTTCAAAAATCAAAGTGACTCAGTTCTATGACTTCACAGTGATTTCTATGAGCAAAGTAATTTCAGTTTAGGGATTTTGTCACGCCATCTTAAACATCTAAGTGGTCCGTCCTAAAAGACATGTTGCTATGTGGTTGGTGAGGTCACAGACCCTTGACCTTTGATTTTTTCCTGGTCACTAAATCCTTTTTTTAGTGGCAATCTCCAGCAGAGCAGGCACAAAGGATGTAAATCTCAGTATAACGCTGTTCTGAATTAGAGTATACATAAACATAAAATAAGCCTGTCTCACATTATGTTGCAGGACTTACAACACGTAGAGTGTGCGACTGTGTTTATGTACTAAAATGTTATAACTAGGGTCTTGAATTACACATCATTTTCCCTTACAAAAGGAAATTTCCTGTTACTCCACCTGTATTCTGTTTGAAGTTCATTACAAAGTGAAATCGAATTGTTTTCCATTTAGTAAGTACACAATAGTGCTGTTTGATAAAAGCTTTTGGGTTTGTTTGTTTAAGAATGGTTTATTAGCCCTAAGAGGAAATAGTTCAAAGCAGAAAATGTAACTGATGAATGTCTTTAAGAACTGAAACGTGTGGAGACAGACATGCAAACACTCTTTGCCTTTTGTTACTGTCACTATCTACTAGATGCTCCACAGCAATGCAACTGATCATTTAAACTCTGAGAGATGTCTGAATGCTTCTTGGGCTTCCAGTAGTATTCAAACAAGGACACTGGAGTGTCAGAGGTCAAATGATTTATGACAACAGACACCTCGAGGGCCTTGAACCTGCGACACTGTTCTTGACAGGATGACAGGACGTTGGAAATGAAGTCATTATTTGCTCAAAATTGTGAATGGTCATATGGGCATAAAGATAAAATGTATTACTGGTTGAAAAGTGTTTTACCCTGTAGTTTCTAATCATTAGCTGTGCAAGCTCTCTAGGCCATAAAATGCAGCAAATGTTTCTTACTTTTCAATTAAAATGAAATTCATTCCATGTTCCTGTGCCCCAAACTAATCTTGTGTTTTGAATGAATTTATTTATTTTGAGGTTATGGATTTCGACAAATGTAAACAGTGTAATTGAATGATACATTGAGTAAAGCTCTAAGCATGAGCTAATATGAAAGACTGGGATTACTGGCAGCAAATACAAAGCAGAACTTATGTTTAAAGCCAAACCATGGATATAATGAACTATGATGAAAATGCTTAACATATGTGAGCTTTTTCTCAAACGTACAATTTACAGTAACTGTGTAACTTTCTACGGCATTGATGTGATGATACACAATACAATATAAAGAGTATTGGGTTTTGTTTAAGTTAACGTTTCCTTAACCAACTGGCCCAATTTTCACCCCAAAATAAAAAATGCTGTCATAATTTACTTACTCTTATGTTGAGGGAGAAGTCACGACGGTGAGCAAAATGTTGTTTTTGTTTGTTTATTTCTCAAAATACGATTTAATAAACGTTTGCTATACTTTACTTTAGAGTAGAAGACAAATCAGATCTATATTCACTCGAATAGGCTATAAGTAGCCTGATACGAGTATAAATTGGTTTGTTCGCCTCTGAGCAGATCAGTCAACAATACTAAAGTTTATGAATATAACATTTTCAGCATTTCTGTGTTGTATTAATCCTAAGCGCGCGGCACAGTGTTGCCATGGTTACGTGATTTACGTCCTCAATCAAGCGACTTCTGTTACTATTATTACCAAACGTTTATTTTGCGCCAGGAAAAACAAATACGCTGTTTATCCAAGTAACTTATATTCAGTGCTAGTTCATTTGTGTGAAACATAAACTATATGAAATGCTTACCCTTGCTTACTTAACCCCTCACACTAACAAAAGAGCTATCATAAAGAAGATCTGCTTTTTTGGAAAAGAAAAAACAAACAAGGTATTCTTTCTGGGTTGTTAACAAATCGTCTAGTGTTAGTGCAGGTGTCTCAGACAGGCAGTAGTGTAACTAATACACCCAACTAAAACTCCTTCTCAAGTTTTTTTGCTCGTTCTCAGGGACAAAAACTATATTTCTTACCTCTGTCATTTTGGCTTTAATGCTTGTTCAGTGGGTGATATTAATCCACGGTTTCTTTCTTTTCGTTTGAGGAGATGAAGTGATTCGTTGGCTCTTGTGCTGCAGGTTGTTTAAATAGAGAGAACGAAAGTGGTGACGCCCATCTGCGCCTCACAATAGAGACTCTGACTGCACCTCAGTCTCAACACACTCGTGTATCACTAGAGACCAGAACACTGTTGGCTAAGTGGCATGGAATGAATGTGGAGTAAGTAAATAAATAAATAAATAAGTAAATAAATATGTAACGAATTATTTATATATTGTTTATGAAAATATGCAAAAATAATAAAATAATCCATAATAAAAATATGCTAAAATTAATATATATATAACGTATAATTTTCATAAACAAAAAATATGCAAATATTAAAAATATCAATAATTGATGTAAATATAATAAAATTGTTAAAAAATAAAAATAAAAAAGCTAATAATAAAATAAATAATACACTCAATTTATAAATAAATAGGAAAAACAACTGTCTTTCACTCCTAAATGTCTTCTGTATTTTTGATTATAATTTTTAATAAAATATATATATACACACACACACACACACACACAGTGTGAGAGCGAGAGAGTTAACCAATAATGTAAACTTGTTGAGCACCCAACACCTCTCTGAGAGCCTTTTGGCTGATTACACATTATGAAACATAACCACCCAAAACGACAACCTGAGAATACAAATCTGTCAAAGCCACAAAGTAACTTTACCAAACCTCAATCTCACTTGGAAATAAAACATTATATGTCTATTGTTATTTTGTTTGTGTTTTTTTGTTTGTTTGTTTGGTTTGTTTTGGGGGTTTTTTTTGTATGGGAAAGATACGGGGTATACAATGGTTTTCTTTATTCTTTCACATAGAAAAGGTCTGACCTCATGAAAGCCATGAATCGATGAAGGAGTGATTGTTTCCATCACGATAACCTGCATGAAAGGGCAGCCACAGCATGCACGGATATCCATTGTCCCCGGCTATCAAAAATATCAGAGCAGATTTCAAAAAGTCACTGATAAGCATCCTGGTTCTCCTTAACACTTGTGCCAGCTTCTTTATCTGAGCTTTCTTCTACATACACAGGAGGGGAGAGACCTTTTGGTGAAGCTTTTGAAGCAGAGGCTGAATGAGGTGAATTAAGGAGGAGAGCAGGGGTCCAAAGCTGCTGGAACAGAGGAAAAAAATCTCTGTCTGCTTTTCAAACACACTTAACCTCTATTGCTAAGCAACAAATGTTGTAAAATGAGTGACTCAGTGCTTGAGAAAAAGGACCTTTATATAACTTCCTGCAGTGGAGGTTTAATTACTAAGAATACTACATCATTTTGTCCATTGAAATGGTACAATCGTTACTGCACTAAAGCTTCTGGTGTTAATAATAATCCCACAGATGTCTCAATAAACATGGTAGACTTGTGGTGACAGCTGATGGTTGAACTGCTCTGGATAAACTTATCCAAAGTTTCATGGGTCATGCCCTCTTCTGCTTTAGGGTCAAGGCCAGGAACGTCACATCATCTCTGTGAACAACTCATTCGTTTAGTTCACAAAAAAATTGTGCTCAGAAATTGCACAAGTAACTAAAAGAAATGCCAAGTAACACTAAATTAAACATTACATTTTTAAGTAGTAAGACATAAAAAGTAAGAAATATTTTACGGTGTAAAAGGATATAAAATGGTCTGTTATTACTCTGTTTATATATTTAAATGTCTTTTCCCAAACAAAAATAAATATCTCTATTCTCTTTCTTAGTCTATTAAGTGTTTTAGATCTATTGTACATTACTTAGAAGCCATTTAATATATTATAATTAATCCTGTAAGTTGGTAAGGAATGTGGTAAAGTGGATTATGTTTTTATGAGGTGTAAAATATTTTTCAGGCAGAGGGAGCTTGCTATTAATTTAGCTTTTATATGTATGAGACTTTTCAGAGACTAAACGGGACAAAAATCTTAAACAGAATGGGTGGGACCCTTCAAAATTATGATAAATTTTTATACATCTTACTTACTGCAGTCCTAAAGACATCTTTTTTTCTTCATTACAAACAATAAGCAAGGTGGACGGTCATGATGCTTGTGTGTTTAAACACTAAAAATATCATTACAGCTTCTAAAACATTAGGTCAGCATTGCTAAATCTGAATTTAATGAGTTTTAATTACTGCTTAAACACATTTCTCTTATTTTAGCATTGTGATGTAGAAATATGCACTGGTGACATTTGAAGCTTTCAAACATTAAACCAGTAATTTGTTTCCTCATTCCATTACTGATATTAGTTTTAGGAAAGCAGGAGACATTAACAGTGGTTTGATTGATCAGTTTCAGTTCAATTATTCTACAGCTCCCCGACCCTCAACAGCTCACTTTCTCTAATTGGTTGAGAAAACAGCTCAGCTGGTACAGCTGGTCATATAATATAACCAAGTGGAGCTCCCATGGCAGCAGTGGTGGAAAGAGTACTTAAAATTTGTACTCAATTACAACTACTGTTACATTGCTGAAATAATACTCAATTACA